>CAUYSK010108727.1:0-13789 GCA_963575035.1 Avahi laniger | reverse complement strand
TTCGCTGAGAATGGCACCTTGGTTAACATCACTATGGATGTATTTCAGAGTCAGTCAGTTAAAACACATCCCTGAAAAACTCCCTATAGTTGATTCTGATAACTGTGGTCCACAGAACAGCAACATTGACTTTAGTAGTTCGGAAGTTAGGCATCAAACAAATTTTACAATTAGACAAAATCTTACAAAATGTTTAGGTAGCAATTCTAAGTGGGAAAACATTGTCATGGAAAATACAGGTTGTTTGTGGGAGTGTGTAACAGATAGTATCCTATTTTATCTGGGGGGAGGAGGTGAACAGAGGTGCAAAAGCCTTCTCTGAGGAAGTACCATCTAGGTTGAAAATTGAAGATTAAATAGCTGTAGATAAGGCAAAGAGCAGGGGGAGAGTCTTTTTCAGGAAGAAGCGTGGGAGCCTGGGAGCCTGAGAAAGAGCAGCCAGAGAGGTAGGAAAGCACAGCCAGGTACTGTTAGAAAAGGTAAATAGTGAGAGAGACGATGTCAGCTCCAAACCCAGAGATATCAGCCATTTTTTCCCACTTGTGCTGACGTGGTCGCCTAGGACCCTAAGTAAGACCATCTCCTTTCACATGAATTTTGGTTTCAGCAGGACAACTTCTTGGTCACGTTTGGAGGAGACACTTTGCTAGGAGCTGGGGATGGGGGCGAGGTTTGTCTACAGAGGAGTATTTTTTTCTACAGAGGAATTTTTTGAGGGTGTGGAACTGTTCTATTTCTCCATTGTGGTGGTGGGTCTACTGTTGTACATGTTTGTCAGATCTTATAGAACTGTACACAAACGGAGTGAACTTTACTGATAAAATTATATCCTGGGCCTGATGCAGTGGTACCCAGCACTTTGGGAGGCTGAGGCAGGAGGACTGCTTGAGGCCATGAGTTTGAGACCAGCCTGGTCAACATAGTGAGATCCTATCTCTACAAAAAATTTAGAAATTAGCTTGGAATGATGGCTTATTTGGCTCATTATAGTTGACATGATTATTTGCATAAAGTGCAGTAAGAATAGTTATTGGCCATATAGGCTCTTTTTAAGTTGACTTGATGGAACTTTTATAAGAAATTTCTGATTAGACATTTTAAAGGCCTGAAGGCCAGTAAGCAAAGCCAAGGATTAGCCATCAGATCATGCTTGTAATACCTCTATAAATCAAGTGCAAGTTTCCAAAAATAAATTGAGGTTCCTGAGTCTATCAGAAAATGACATTCTTTAGTTACTACAAGGTCAGGAGCCATGTAAGGGAAACTCGTAGACACAGTACTACGGATTTTTTATCGGCTCTATAAAGTCAATCTCAATTTCTCAAAGCAGTCTGATCATATCTGAAAATATGCCATTCCAGTCAGAGTCTTGGAAAATAACCAGTATATCCAATGTGTCCCATTATGAAAGAAAACATGTTTTATTGAACTTATGCAAATAACTATATTGCCATAAAATAAGACTAATTATGAACACTTTCCAAATGTTGGAGAAATCAGGTAGAGAGAAAGGTAAATTTCCATCATAAAAGCATACTTTATTCAATTTTCTCTAAGCTATGACTAGCTCAAAGGAAAAAGATTTTCTTGACTCATCTTCAATCAGAGTGGTGGCCTTCCAAACAGGATGTTGGCTGTTCACCTTGACATTGTCATCCACAAAACAAGCAGCTCTTTTTCAATCAGGTGAGAGCTGTTTATTGAGCACCATAGAATCCAGCAGCTCCTCACACAATTCCAGAGTCAGTCCTAGGGGAAAAGGAGCTCCCTAATCATGAATATCTCCTCCTTGCACTCACCAGGTAGTATGATCCTGTATAAACCATTTCCATTTTATTATGGAAATCTTTTGGGCACTGCTATCCCATTAGAGTGTTTCTCTGACATCGCCTGAGACAGCATGCTTATTTCAGGTGTCAAGATCATTTTATGTCCTTCAGTCATAGGGGTAGCTTCAATTAAAGTTCCATAGCAAGGCAGCAAATGCCACTCGAGTGGAAATTCTCCAGTCCAACGTCCCAGTAGTTGTCGTTGGGAGGTGCTAACAGACTTTTGCCATAAACCCCAGTAAACGCTGCACAGAAAGCTATCAGGTGGAGAATTTGTCCCTACCAGCACTCCATCTCCTACTTTATTCTCTATGGGATCAGGCAATTTTAAAGGTTTTCATTTAGCATGTCCAATTAATATTGCTCAAAGGGTGGATTTACATGCCTTCTGTTTTACAGTGCTGGCTACAGGAAACATTCCCCAATCAGATACAATGTCCATTCCCATAAAACATTTAGGTAAAAGGAGACACAATTGTTTTACTTAAAGCCTGTTTAGACATTTCAAATTTCATAATCTTATCAACCCTTACATTTTATCTTTTAATTCCAGGAACTTCTCTTTTCTACTCCAGACTATTTTATCCTCTCTTGTGAAAAAAGACTTGGGTTTGCAGCAAGGGATTGAACCAAGGGACCAGGACCCTTTTGTCAATGTTTATCTTGATTAACCCATTAACCTGCCTCAAAATTGCCCAGACAATTGTTGGTCAGCTTTGTCATTATAATCTTTGCCTTTTTATATTTTTAAGATTTCCCTAATCTGAGATAAATACTGGTTGCGGGTCCTTTAATGTTGAGGGACCAGCAGGGGCTCCCTTTGGTCCACTCGACCTTTGATAGTGTTGTATTAAGACCTTTATTTTAACCTCATCAATTTCCATTTTATTCACTCCATTTCTTAATAACAATCTGAAGATTTCCACCCTGTTGGGAAAAATCCTGCCACTTTCCTTTTCCTTTTGCTCTTAGTTTCATCCCTATCAATGTTTTCTTTAATCACTTTATGTCTTAACAATCATTTAAAAAGTTCTGCCTTCCTGGGATGAGTCCTTTGACTCTCCCTTCTACATTTTGTAATTCTCTTTTTAATTAACCTAATGTTTTTGTTACCATCTTTAAGACTCATGAGGAGAAGCTGAGACAGCAAATTTGATAAGGCTTCTGGAACTGTTGTTCAGTTCTTCAGGAGTAATGTCACATGGGGTGCCTATGTAGAAGGCCCCCGTGACCCTTAACCACAGTATTTACCATGACTTGGGTAATGGGCATATTCAGAGGGTGAATATCCTGGTCATCATGAAGTCAGTCCTACATGGCTTCCATACAAAGCATGTCAGCTGCTTTATCTCAAGTTCTCCCTTTGGCATTTGTAGGTGGAGTTTGGCAAGTCTCCCTTCTCAGGGTAAGCAGATCTTACAGTGGCTTTTATCCAGTCCACTTTTATCCGGTCCACTGCTCTGTCAGGAATGACCTCCTGTGTGTCTGCATTGGATATACCCATCTGCAATTGTTCAGTAATGAGCTGTGGGTCCTGCATGAATCCAAACTTGCTCTTCTACTCTGCAGCATTTAAAACTAAAGATACTGCTCCTAAATTATAATCTATTTTAGTAAAGTTTCCTCAGGAAGCTGGTGATTCTAATCTACAAAGTGAAACAATTCCTTCACACTGTAACACCATACCATTTAGTTGCAACAGTTTCTTGGTTTTTTCTTTCCCCCACATGGACTACCTTCTTGGGGATCAAAGGTTTTAGAAGTACTTTCTATTGCCCTGTCATAATTTTGCCTTCGGGGGGTAGCTCTTAGGCTAGTGGCTGAAGCTCAGACACACTAATATCTAGGCTTGGTGCCCCATCAATGTTGTGTTTACAAAAGCTCTGCAATTGTCCCCAAAGCTGCATCAGAAGAATGAAGACACGTGGTTTGAGGAGAAGGGAAGGGAAGTTTATTAATTTACAGGCAAATGAGAAGGTTGTCAGACTCCCCTGTTAAAGTACCAACATCCTGCCTCTGAGCCAAAATACAGAGCTTTTAAAGGGGAAATTTTCAGCTTCAGACTATTGCTGTTCAATTATAGTTAATGGTCCTGATTCATCCCATCTTCAGCTAAGACAATATTGTGACCTCTGCCCAGACAATTCTCTTGAGCCATCTTCTATGATACAAAGAACAAAGGACACTTCCCTGCCCCTCCTGACCAGTGGCCTAGGGCAGGGATGCAGGTTTTAATTCTCAAAAATGACACTCCCCTTCCCCTCCTGACTACTGTCCTGAGGCAGGGATGAAGGTTTTAATTCCCAATAGGAGTGGGGGAGATTTTAGAGAGACAGAAAACATTTTTACCCTTTTTCAGTCCATTCCCCATTATAGTTGGATCCAGCACACTCTTTTAATTTTATTTTAGCTATTATAGATAATAATATCCAATGGAGAGAATATTTTGCTTTTTTATTATTCGTTTGCATTTCCTTACGTACCCAGTGAACCAACACCCCAGGAGTTGGATCCATCTCTAAATTCCACTGGGAACTTTTACCTTTCATAACTGAGTGCAGCAGAGTTGCTGCTCCATACTATGGGTGACCATGTGGCTACTCAGAAATCAAAGGTTCCTCATCTCCCATCCTTTTAGCCTTTATCTTTCCATTTAATCTATATCATTTGTCCTTCATTTGGAAACAGCCTTTAAATAAGTTCTAAACTAGAAAAAATAACTTTTCCTTTAGCAAAAACCACATCTTCATATTTTTAGGACTTTCTTTAAGCACTCTATATGTAGAATTGTTTCTCTTATATCTAGTAGTTGTAATTACATACATTAGTTACAATTTTATTTTGCCAATAATTTAAAAACTGTTAGGTCTGGAGCCGAGAGAGAGACACACAAAACCTCATGTGTAGCAAAATGCTGTTTATTTTGAGCATCTGGGTGCAGATGTGTGGAGGCTGAAAAAGACATCCATGAGAGAAAAAGGGAGAGCCTTGGGTTTTATAGAAGGTTTTTCTGGGAGGAGTAAATACTTTTCAAACAACCTGGAGGGATAAGGAAAGTAAGTTCCCCTCTTGCATTCCATTCTTTTATCTCCCTAGGGAACAACCGGGATGGATAAGCTTAGTCCTTATCAGAAGGGATAAGGAAAGTAAGTTCCCCTTTTCCATTTGGTTCCCTTCTGTCCCTAGGGATCTGGCAAAGCCTATGTGCCTAATACACCCCTAGGAAAGGGAGAGCTGTGGGTTTCATAGGAAGTTTGGTGGAAGTTTGGGGAGGGTGAATTCTTTAAGCCTAACAAAAACTGTATTTGCCAAAATGTATTAAAGTCATGTGAACTAAAAAGGCATTTGAGTTAATTTCTATTTTTCTGATAAAATATTTGATTTAAGCACTTACTTTTTCTTTAAGTCAATTAGAGCTCTTTGATATACTTTGGTAGTGAAATATCACATACACATGATACACATAAACACATAGACATACAGACACACAGACAGAAGCAGATTTACAGATTTATAAGATATTTTATTTGCCAGTTTTCAAATAGTTTCACTCCCCTACTTGAGACTATCAATATCTTGGTTGTGTGTTCTATTGCCCTCAACAGTTGTTAGCTATGCCACTCTAAATTTGCATCTCCAAAGGCATGACTCTTAGGTGAAACAAGGAAGAAAATTTACATCTCGACAGCACAGAAAGTTGGTTCCTAGAAAGATAAACAAAATTGATAGACCACTTGCTTCCTTAACCAACAAAAGAAGAGAGAAGACTCAAATAAGCTCAATCAGAAATGAAAAAGAAGACATCATGACAGGCATAACAGAAATACAAAAGATCATTCAACATTGCTATGAATACCTCTATGTACACAAACTAGAAAATCTGGAGGAAATGGATAAATTTTTGGAAACACCCAACTTCTCAAGCTTGAGTAAGGAAGAAATAGAAATCTGAACAGACCAATAACAAGTAGCGAGATTGAAACAGTAATAAAAATCTCCCAAGAAAAAAATCCCAGGATTTTATAAATCTGATAAAATATTATAAAATCTTTTATAAATCTTGTAAAATCTTATAAATCTTATAAAATATTATCTTAATCTGTATCTTATAAATCTGTAAATCTGCTTCTATCTGCATGTCTGTATGTCTATGTATTTATATGTATCATGTGTATGTGATATTTCACTACCAAAATATATCAAAGAGCTCTAATTAATTGACTTAAAGAAAAAGTAAGTGCTTAAATCAAATATTTTATCAGAAAAATAGAAACTAACTCAAATGCCATTTTAGCTTACATGACTTTAATAAATTTTGGTAAATACAGTTTTTGTTAGGCTTAAAGAATTCACCCTCCCCAAATTTCCACCAGGGAGATTCACAGGTAAATTCTACAAGATGCTGAAAGAAGAACTGGTACCTATCCTACTGAAACTGTTCCATAAGATTGAAAAGGAGAGACACCTTCCTAACTCATCCTACAAATCCAGTATCACCCTGATACCAAAGCCAGGATAGAACACAACAAAAATAGAAAACTACAGACCAACATCTCTCATGAAAACAGATGGAAAAATTCTCAGCAAAATACTAGCAAACCAAATCCAACAACACATAAAAAGATAATTCACCATGATCAAGTGAGTTTTATCCAAGGGATACAAGGACAGTTCAGCATATGCAAAAGAATAAATGTGATTCGCCGCATAAACAGAATTAAAACAAATATCATATGATAATCTCAATAGATGCAGAAAAAGCATTTAATAAAATCCATCACCCCTTCATGATATAAACCTGGGCATAGAAGGAATATACCCCAAAAGAATAAAAGCCATATATGACAAACACACAACAAACATTATACCGGATGGAGAAAAATTAAAAGCGTACTCCCTACTCTGAAACAAGACAAGAATATCCCCTTTCACCACTCCTATCCAACATAAAACTGGAAGTCCGAGCCAGGGCAATTAGGCAAGAGAAAGAAAGAAAGGGCATCCAAATCAGAAAAAAGGAGGTCAAATTATCCTTGTTTGCCAATGATATCATCTTATATCTAGAAAACCCTAAAGACTCCTCCAAAAGAATCTTAGAATTAATAAAATTCAGTGAAGTCTCAGGTTACAAAATTAATGTACACGAATCAGTAGCATTTCTGTACAGTAATAATAAGCAAAGCTGAGAATCAAATGAAGAACTCAATAAAATTTACAATAGCTGCAGAAAAAATTACCTAGGAATATATTTAACCAAGGAAGTGACAGATCTCTACAAGGAGAACTACAAAACAAGTATGAAAGAAATTGTAGATGACACAAATTAATGTAAAAACATCTCATGCTCATGGATTGGAAGAAACAATATTGTTAAAATGTCCATACTACCTAAAGTGATTTACAGATTCAACTCAATTCCCATCAAAATACCAATGCCATTTTTCACAGAATTAGAAAAAAACAACCGTAAATTTCCTATGGAATCCCAAAAGAGCCCAAGTAGCCAAAGCAATCCTAAGCAAAAAGGACAGAGCTGAAGGCATCATATTACCCAACTTCAAATTATACTACAAGGCTACAATAACTAAAACACCACGGTAATGGTATAAAAGTAAATACACAGACCAATAGATCAGAATAGAGAACTCAGAATCACAACCATCTATCTACAACCAACTGATCTTTGACAAAGCAGACAAAAACATATACTAGTGAAAGGACATCCTATTGAATAAATGGTCCTAGGAAAATTGGATAGCCAGATGGAGAAGAACAGACCGGATCCCTATCTCTGGCCATATGCAAAAATTAATTGAAGATGAATTAAGAACTTAAATATAAGACATGAACTCATAAAAATTCTAGAAGAAAACTTAGGAAAAACTATTCTGGACATTGGCCTAGGCAAAGAATTTATGACTAAGGCCCTAAAAAGCAAGTACAACAAAAACATAAATAAATAAATATTACTTAATTAAACTAAAATGTTTCTACATAGCATGTGAAAGAAATAATTAATGGAATAAATAGACAACCTACAGAACAGGAAAAAATATTGCAAACTATACATCTGACAAAGAACTAATATCCAGAATCTACAAGGAACTCAAACAAATCAGCAAGAGAAAAACCAAATAACCCCATTAAAAAGTGGGTAAAAGACATGAACAGATTTTTTTCCAAAGACAATATACAAATGGATAAAACAAAAAAAAAATGTAAAAATGCTTAACATTGCTAATCATCAGGCAAATGCAAATTAAAGCCACAATGAAATACCATCTTACTCCTGTCAGAATGGCCATTATTAAAAAGTCAAAAACAGAGAAGAGAGGGGGATTGAAAAATGGCGGATTATGGGTGACCTCCTTGCTCTCTGCTCCCAGAGTAGGAGGTGAAGAGGACAGCCACACGTGAGTGAAGTGCTCTTCCACAGGATCAGCTTCGTGAATCTGCAGAGAAGCAGAGAGGGACAAGCGGTGCTTCCGGAAAGAAAAAAAAAGTGAACCGGAGAATCGACCACAAATTCTGGAGAGTGTGGGACAAACAGTGGGGAGTGGAGCATGGGATGGCCACACCCATCCGCTGGCCAGGGCAGTGTGATCTGACCCACAGGAAGACGACTCTTCCTCCATGAACCCCCACATCCACGCAGGCAGGGAAGTTCCTGAAGTCAGTGCGAAGTGGTAGCACGGGCCAACAGGCGGTGGGGAGTGGAGACAGGAGCGGGAAACATTTTGAACTCTCCTGTGCGTGGTGCTAGGTCTTCTCCAGGTGGGGAGGGACTGTTCTGAGCAGACACTTCCTGGCTCGGACATTTCCCGAGCCCACATGGGAGAGTTTGGAGACAGACTTCTTGCCTCAGGAGACTGCCAGGACCGGATCAGGGGAGATGAACGCCATAAAGGAGGCTCCGCCCTCAGAAATCGCTGAAGATTTGGCGGGCCTGAGTGGGACAGAGCGCAGAGTCCTCTGGCTGATCTGTTGAGACTCATGGTGTTAGGGAAGCAGTGGGCTCAGCAGGCGGCTCTGGGAGACAGCTTCAGGACACAGCAGTGACAAACCCAGCTCCCGATCCCCACCCGGTGCAGTCGTCTCCAGCGCTGACTCTCAGTGGGTGGGCAGCCACCATTTTGGGAGTCTGAAGCCTAAAACTACTGGGGCTTGTTACCCAGGCAACAGTCTGAGTCATCTCCGTTGCCTCTGCCAGGCAGAGCTGGTTACGCCCCTGGAGGAGGAGAGTAATGCGAGAAGCTACTTTTTCTCCCAAATCTGCGGACAGTCTGTCCCAGCCTGCAACTCCATCTCCACCTTTGAAAGAGCGGAAAAGGGAGAAAGATCAATTTTTTGACTGAGTTTCAGGTGATCCCGGGTGCCCCATTCCATTCAGCCGCCGGCACTGTGCGCCAAAAAGATGATGAACTAAAGGAGACCGCTTGTAGAGCCGTGATCCAGAACAACATACCCAACCACCCTCTCTCCCAGGCGACTCGACCCCCTCCCACATCTCGTGCCAAAGGGACTGTCTCCGTTCCTGGGTGGAGTAAAGGGGTCGCTTTTTTGTTTGTTTGTTTTTGGATTTTTTCCTCTTTTTCCTTTCTTTTTTCTTTTTTGTCTCTTCCCCCCCCCCTTCTTTTTTCTTTTCTTTCTTTTTCCTTTTTACTCTTTTTCAGTGTGTGCGTATGTGTGTGTGTATCTCTGAAACCCATGACCACGGAAGCTTGTTTGTTGCATCTCCATGGCTGGGCTATTTTGCATCAAAGATACAGCAGGCACCCCTAAGAGTATCTAGTAACCAAGGAGGCTGCTCTTCAAGCTGAGACACGTGGTCACCTCTTTGTTGTGACTTGGTAGCCGGAGCTGCCAGCCAAACGGACAGACTCCACAATGGGAAGGGCCAAGTAGAGAGTGAAGGAGCTGTTTTCCCAGCTGGGTCCCACAGCCTCCCCTTTGCTGTGACTTCATAATCGGTGCCTCCTTCCAGAGAAACAGTCCCCCATCCTTGGAAGTGGGGAGGAGCAAGGGAAGTTGTTCTTTGGGCTGTGACCCTGCAGGGGTGGTGGATGGACCTTGGCTGTGATCATACCACTGATTTTGCATACCAAAAGGACTGACCCCACATCTGCTGGGCAGGAGTAGTGGGACAGGCTGCTTTCTGGTCTGGGTCCCTCAGTGGCCATAGGCAGAGCTTCTACAGCAGCCCTTAAGTGTGTACTTCTTACCAACTAGACAAACCCTGCCCTTGAATGGGTGGAATAACAAAGGTAGCCACTTCTTGAGCTGAGATGCCTGGTAGCCCCAGGAAGTGCCCTTCCCCCAGTGAGGTGGGCTATCTCCCCCTCTGGCAGGGCAAAACCCGCCCTTGGAAGAGGAAAGAAAGGAGAGAAGACGTTTTCTGGGCCGGGCCTTGTGGCAGTCTCAACCAACACCCCTCCCACAGCCCTCCAGGACAGATTCCGCCCCTGAAGGAAGGGAGAAAGGAGAAAAAACGTTTTCCCCATAGGACTCGCCCAAATATGTACAACCTTGGATCTAAGCAAAAGGGGACTGTTTGTTGATGTGGTACAGCTGATCGGTTTTGATCATCTGATAAGACCATAACACAAAAGCTTGCCCTTGGTGCCCAGGCTGTTGTCATCTAAGGGGCTTGTGGTCTGGAAAGGAAAATCTCATCCAGAGTCCTTAGGAATTGCACCAGTTGACACACCCATAAGGAGTTGCTCTACAAGAGTGCCTAAAGAGTCCTGAATAACATATTAGCAGCTCTCTCCTAGCTGCAGATCAAGCGATTTCTGAAGTATACTGTCTTAGGCATGCCAATTCCTGCTGCTCTTCTCACCTCATCTAAAGTGGTAACAAGGCTCAAGTAACCCTTGGGAGTGGCAAGACATTCCCAAAAGACTCAGGCTCTTGTATGTCCCATTTGGGGGTTTAGAGCCCAATACAAAGGTACTGGAATACCTTAATAACCAACTCTTCCATGCAAAATACAAGCAACAAAAGAGAGAGTAATCTCATAGCTCAACTCAGCACCTTCCACCTCAACCAAGTGGTTGATAGTGGAGTCTCACACACAAAAGTGACCAAACTCCAGGGAATCTAAGCAAGGGAAAGAAACTCACTAATCTCCATAAACAGAAGGTGAAGACAAGAGGACAGAGATAACGCAACAGGCTAAAACCCCACTAAGACAACACAGGACCAGAGCACATCACCTCATCTCTGCCAAGGAACATCCCTTTGGAGTCCCAAAATTAAGTCCATAAACCAGTCCCAGCACCCCTAATCCTTGACAAAGTAGCCTGATGAGAAAGGATCAACGAAAGAACACAGGAAACATGAAAGATCAGAGAGAAAAGTCACTTCCAAAAGAAAATATTCAATCTCCATCAGCTGATACCAACGTACATGATACAATTAAACTGACAGAGGAAGAATTCTGACTATGGATTGTAAGGAACCTCAATGGAATTGAAGAGAAAATAGAATTCCAACATAAAGAAACCACAAGAACAATCCAGGAAATGAATGAAAAATTCTCCAAAGAAATCGAAATACTATGGAAAAACCAAACAGAAATCTTATCAATGAAAGAGGAATTCAAGGAACTTCAAAACACAGTGGCAAGCCTCAAGAACAGAATGGATCATGCAGAGGAAAGAATCTCAGAGTTTGAAGATAATGTCTACGTGCTGAACACATCAGATGAAGAAAAAGAACTCTGAAACAAGAAACAAGACCAAAACTTACAAGAAATGTGGGATTATGTAAAGACAGAATCTTAGGATCATAGGTCTTCCAGAGGGAGAAGAAGAAGAAGCTCAAAAGCTAGAAAATTTATTTCATGGAATACTGGAGGAAAATATGCCAGATCTGGCCAGAAAGCTTGATATCCAGATACAAGAATCACACAGAACTCCTGGGAGACTCAATGTGAAAAGGCAATCACCACGTCACGTACTTATTAGACTGACCAAAGTAAACATGAAAGAAGCAATTCTTTGAGCACTGAGATGAAAGCAACAAATAAATTATAAAGGAAAGCCGATCAGACTAACTGCTGATTTCTCAACTGAAACTTTACAAGCCAGAAGGGACTGGGTCCCTATCCTTAATCTACTAAAACAGAATAATGACCAACACAGAATTCTTTATCCGGCAAAATTTAGTTTCATCTATGAGGGAGTATAACGTCCTTTCCAGACAAGCAATCACTGATGGATTTTGCAAAGACAAGACCAGCCCTACAGGGAGTACTCAGACCTGTGTTACACACTGAACAGCATAATAGACACTCTTCAAAGTAAAATCATTCAAGAGTTAAAGCCTATAACGTGAACTTCATGATGGCTCAAGGTACAAAACAAAACAAGATTTCACTCAACAATATGAATGGACATCTATCACAAATCTCAATCCTCTCAATAAATGTGAATGGCCTGAACTGTCCTCTAAAGAGACACAGACTCACAGAGTGGATAAAAATCCACAAGCCTAATATCTGCTGTCTACAGGAAGCGCATCTAATCCACAAAGATGCCTTCAGACTAAAGGTCAAGGGGTGGAAAACTATCATCCAGGCAAATGGAAGTCAAAAGAAAGCAGGGGTAGCTATACTAGTTTCAGATAACATAAGCTTTAAAATAGAAAAAGTAAAAAAGGACAAAGATGGCCACTATATAATGGTGAAAGGGAAGATCCAACAAGAAGAGTTAACAATTCTTAATATCTATACACCCAATACATGAGCACCCAGTTACATAAAGCAAACCTTGTCTGATCTAAATAGCATGATAAAAATAGTACCATAGTAACAGGGGACTTCAACACTCCACTGAATGAACTGGACAGATCTTCCAAACATAAAATAAGCAAAGAAATAATGGACTTAAACAGAGCTCTTGAACAAAAGGATCTGACAGATCTCTACAGAACATTCAACCCAAATAAAGCCGAATTTACATTCTTATCGGCCCATAGAACTTTCTCCAAAATTGATCACATACTAGGCCACAAATCAGACCTCAAAAAATTCAGAAAAATAGAAATTATACCGTGTACTTTATTGGACCATAGTGGTATAAAATTAGAGTTCAATTGCAACAGAAATACTCGCCACCTCACAAAGTCATGGAAATTAAACAATCTGTTGTTGACTAACTATTGGTTCAAGGAGGAAATACAGAAGGAAATCAAGAACTTCTTTGAACTAAATGTTAACAGAGAAACAAGCTATCAAAACCTGTTGGATACAGCAAAAGCATACCTGAGAGGAAAACTAATAGCAATAAATGCTCATATCCATAAAACAGAAAGTTTAGAAATTTACAACCTAATAAATAGAATCAAGGAATTGGAAAAGGAAGTGCAAACCAATCCCAATCCTAGTAGAAGAAAAGAAATAACTAAGATCAAAGCAGACTACACAAAACTGAGAACAAGAGAACTATACGGAAGATCAACAAAACCAAAAGCTGATTTTTCGAAAAGATAAACAAAATTGACACCTCTCTTGCTAGATTGACTAGAATCCAAAGGGAAAGGTCTCTAATAAACTCAATCAAAAATGAAAAAGGAGAGGTCACAACAGACACCACGTAAATACAAAACATTATTTTTGATTACTATAAAAACCTATATGCCCCAAAACTATATAATGAGGAGGAAATGGACAAATTCCTGGAAACATACAACCTCCCTAAGTTCACCCAGGAGGTAACAGAATATCTGAATAGACCAATCTCAAGCTCAGAAATTGGAGCAGCAATGAAATCCTCCCAAAACGTAAAAGTCCCAGACCAGATGGCTACACTCCAGAGTTTTACCAAACATTCAAAGAAGAACTCATACCTATACTACAGAAATTATTCCACAATATCGAGAAAGATGGTATCCTTCCTAACTCATTCTACGAAGCCAATATCACCTGGATACCAAAGCCAGGAAAGGACACAGCAAAA
>CAUYSK010108726.1:0-37686 GCA_963575035.1 Avahi laniger | reverse complement strand
TGTGATACTTCACTTAGAAGAATGGGCTCCTCCAACTCCATCCAGGATAATACAATAGGTAGTTCATCATTTTTTTTTCTTTATGGCTGAGTATACTCCATATATATATATGCCTTTGTGTTTTGACTCTAAGCCCAGTGAGGTCTCATTCCAAGAATAGTAGCTTCTCCCTTGCAGGAAATGCTTTCTCCCCCTTAACTGAGTGTCCATCTGAGTTCAAGCAGGGATGGTGCAGCCTCCCCAAACTGGCAAGAATTAGGAGGATAGAAAGAGCAAGTGGATCCCAGCCTTTCCAGGAAGCAGTCTGCAGACATAGCAACCAATTGCACAGTTAATGAATATTACTCAAAAGAAGTCCAAGAAGGAAATAGAGAAGCATAAATAACTGAACATTGATCCTGATGATGATATTCAGAGCAAAATAATGCTCATCATTTCAACATTTCCTAATGTCTTTCATTTCATTAACTGCTTATCTGATTCAGCATCTCCAGAATAGCCACATTTGCATTTATGGATAGAATACCATCCTCTCTAGTTGTTAGAATGATTTTCTCACATATTTTCATGTTGTCCTTGCCAGACTTGAGGGGAAAGTGGTTGCTAACCTTATCCAAATGTTGCTGTGCTTCTATCCCACACAGAAGACTCTGAATTGATTTACTGTTTCAACAAATATTGAGAATTCACTCACCAGATTTATTTAGCACTTCTTCTATACCTACTTCTGTAAAAATAATCCAGCTTTTCTGACTAGAGTAGAAGAAACGCTGATGAGTTGCAAGGAAGTCAGTCTTTGTGAATTTATCTAATGTTTCTAAGCTTCGGATTATTCAGATGTAAAATGGTAATAATCCTTCCAATTGTGGGGTCATCATGAAGAGTGAATGGAATGATAAAACAAAGTCACCAGATATAGTGCCTAGCTCAATTAGGTGCTCAATTGATAATGCGATGATCTTTAGAATTCAAAAATATTACCATAGATACAGCAATGAAAGTGGTCTGGTTTGTGTTGTGTGTGTTGATGGGGAGAGGACCAGTACGCACAGACCAGGGTGCCTTCTCATTGTCTTACAGGAGCTAGTGCATCACTCAGAATTCTTTGACAGATTCAAAAGGATGTGTTCAGGGCCTTCTCTTCTATGCAGAGATCTGGAAAGGAAGCTTCATGACTTATGGGAAGGGAATACTTGTGCTTTTATTCTTTGCTCTCTTTCTAGAGCTCAGTTTTCTCATCTATTAACAGACGAACATGACCAGATGATCTCTAACATCCTACTCAGTGTGACATTTCATGAAGCTCTGATTTGCTCCCCATCCAGCAGGAGTGTATATTCTAACATAGGAGACAAAAACAATTCAATTATTAACTATGACAAAGTCTTCCAGAAGAGCAGTGGCAAAAAGAGACAGAGATAAAGTCAGCTTGAAGATCGGAAGGAGGGGAGACTGTTTTCTTCTGGAGGGGTCTGGGAGGTCTTAGAGAAGCTGATATTTGAAATGTGCTTGAAGGATGGGCCAGACTTCAAAGATTGAAATGAGGGCACAAGGATCTCCAAGCTGAGAGCCAGGCCTTTTGGGCAATGATGTAGGAGTATGAAAGAGAGATGGCAAGATTTCTGTGGTGGCCAAAGTGTGGGGCAAATTGCTGGATTTCATAGATGATGAGACTAGAGGCAAAAGTTGTGGCCAGAATATGTATAGATATATGGCAATGAAATTTGAGCAGAGGAGGTATAAAAAAAGATAGGATAGAATTGGAATTTGCTGTGTAGGGTTATCCATAATTCTGGGCATAGTGGGGCACGGGAGTTTAGGGCAGAGTTCAAGAATCACTGAAAAATGACTGCGACTTTGAATCTGAAGACCAGGAAGAATGTGGGGCCTGAAAGACAGACAATATTTCATCACGATTATCCTGCCAAATTTTGATATTTTTAATGAAAAAGTAAATTCACCTGTATCTGTATATTTTATTTCCCATGTTGTCAAAACCTGTGGAAGAAGCCGTGAAACCTAGACTAAGTTTCCTTTGTCCCACATTGGGCTGGGATAAACATGGTTCTGATGAGCGTCAGAGCACCTGGCCCAGCATGTGTCACCCAGGGCTGACATCATTCAAGCTCCCAGCCTTTCTGGCAGACAGCGCCTTACATGCACGCACTTGTTTGGGGCCCTGGGCAATCTCCAAAGGAAAGTCTTTCTCAGAATCCCGTGGTAGATTTTGAGAGGGTTCCCATGGGAGAGTGATAACTGGGAGAGTGCAAAGGAAAGATAAAGTCCTTAGCCCCCAGCAGTATGTCCTCTAGAATGCCACTACAGAGGCATCCCAGGGGTTCCCAAGTCTCCTGAAGTGGCCAGACAGGTTTGCCTTCATTCACTCCCTGGGGAGAAGGTGTCTGAGGCATGACAGAAACTGTGCTTTGTCAGTTGTGCGTGTCCAGGCAAAGGCACCAACCTCCGTTGTGCGCACAGAGAGGAAACCTGTCCGGTGAGCTGGGCTGGATCCTTAGGAGAAGGGGGCTGGGCACAGCTGGTGCAGACCCCTCCCTAGTGTCTTGGCATGTTGAAAACAGAGCAGCAACAGTCAACACTGGATAACTATCTTTTCAATTTCTTCAGGGCAAAATGATTGTGGACACTATCTCTGGAAGCAATGCAGAGAAAGGACAGGTATCTAAGAGTCAGACAAAGCAGTTTTCGAATCCTGATTTTACCATTTATTTGCCAAGAGCAAATCATTTCAATTTTATGTCTTCTTTAAAATGAGGAGACAACAACTCTATTTCCAGATTGTTATAAAGTCTTATATAAAAGGCCTGGAACCTAATTGATGTGCAAAAACGGCTATGGCTTGAGAAAGCCACTAAGTGAAAATCCCTCTCCTAAGTGCTATAGGGAAAACAAAGGGAGAAAGAAGACTAATATTTGGGGAGGGTGCATGAAGTCCCCTTTTCCCCTACTTTCATGTTTATTACAAATGGAGACAATTCACAACATCATGTTATTTACTTTGAGCAGTTCCTTAGCAGTTACTGAGCTTGAAATGATTTTTTAATGGTTCAGTAATCAATACTCCTTTGCATGAGCTTGCTGACATATAGCATGCTGCAGGAGACAAGCTTGGATCAGGTATAAGTCCATTATGAGAATCTAATCAGCTTTCTTTTTCTGGAAAATGAAAGTCGGGGAGATTCATGTGACAGATATTTAGATTTTATTGTGAGATACTGGAATAATGTTGATGATAGTTGAGTGTGGCGGTTAGTGTCTACTAGTGTTTGGACTATACCCCTTCAGCATTTGCTATTACCCTCTGAAGGCTGCTGATTGAGAATAACTGTGGCTTGTTTTTAAACATGGTAATGGCAAGTTGGAAACTCTAGAGTAAATTCCCTTGGAAAACGTCCTTAACTAGTGATGGGCATGGAGTTGATGGATACAACTTCTTGGGTAGTTGTGAATTGTGTTCTATACTGTTCCCTAGAGTGTCCCAGCAGACTTGCACTTCCATTGTCCCTGACTTGTTAACCCTTCGGTGGATTTCTTCCTTTCTCAGTCTCACTTCCCCACTCTTCTCCCAGTGTTTCCTAGTGTCATCTTCCAAACAACCTACTTGCCCTAAGAGTCTTATCTCAGGGTCTTCACTCAGGGAACCTATACCAAGATATGTTTTGTCTTCTTCCAGGTCATTCGCTGTTGAGGTTTGTAGTGTGAGGCATGGACCAAACCTAGATTTTTTGCAAAGTATAGCAGATGGCCATGTGATCTGAAGAGATCCAGAGGAGCAGGATCCAAATCTCCTGGCAAGTCCAGGTGATGGCACTGGCCATAGTCAGGACCAGAAAATCCAGTCAGGAATGGGGAGTGGAACATTGCAAAAAAAGAGGTAGACACTAAGACATGGAAGTCAAGAGAAGAGAGAACCACTTTCCTGATACTATATCAGTGATATGAGGATCCCAGATTTACGGGCTGGGTGCCAAGGTTTGTCAGATGTCTAGGTGGGGTCCTGGGGTAACAAAGTCAGCAGAGTTTGGGCAGTACATATACAGGGACTGAACCTTCCTTTCCACATTATATGTGACAGGTGAAAATGGAGACAGAAATTGCATTACTTGAGCTTGACATCAAGCTCTTTTGTGTTTGTTGCCTCCTTTAATTCTAACAAAGACAATAAAACAGGTATTATTATCTTCATTTTATAGATGCAAAAGCAGAAGTTTTGAAAAGTTATATTACTTTTTCAAGGTCATCCTTTTGGAAAACGGTGATAGGATTTTTTCGAAACTCAGTTCTGACTGATTTCATAGTTAATGCACCTGTTAGTGAATATCTGAAGCAGAGTCTCCTGGATTTAACCAGACACCAGTCCTCAAAAGGATTGTCACAGGTGTCCTGTGTCTTGTAAATCCCAGAAATTATATTTTACTCTCAGATCTTGCCTCCAAGAAGGTAATTTGAAGGACTGGCTAAGGAATTAGAGACAGGTTAGGTCACAAATGAGGAGTGTCACTTTTGATGTGCAAAACTTCAGAGAAGATGTAGGAAGATGACACCCGTTAATACTATGCATACAATACTTCCAGGTGCTCAAATATTGTAGGCAGATGCCAAATTGACCTAGGATTCTATTGACAGGAAATATGGTTATTTTAATTCTAAAACTTTATAAATATAGGTGCACTTTTTATTTCACTGTGAAGTATAACAGACAGACATAAAAGCATATAAAACAAAATATTCAGCTTATTGAACTGTAAAGGAAATATCCATAAAATATCTATCTAGGTAAAAAAATTAAATATTACTATCTTAGGCTCTTTTCTACTTCTATAACAGAATATCATGCATGGGGTAATTTATAAGGAATAAAAGTTTATTTAGGTCCCAGTTCTGCAGGCTGTGAAGTCCAAGAGCATGGCACTGACATGTGGTGAGGGTCACCCCAGGATGAAAGGCAGAAGGCAGAAGTGCACACGAGAACATGAGACAGAAAGAAAATGGGTTCAAACGTATCCTGGCATCAGGAGTCCACCCCCTCGATAACTAACTCACTCCTGTGACAATGACAATAACCCATTCATGAGGGCATAGCCTTGATAACCTAATCACCCCTTAAAGGTCCCATCTCTTAATATTTTGTAATGGGAATGAAATTTCAACATAAGCTTTGGAGTAGATATTCGAATCATAGCTTTGCCAATACCTAAAAGCCCTACACTCCCCTCAGGATTGTAACCCCTTCCTGTCTGTTAGCCACACATTTATCCTAACAACATATTATGATACCTACTGACTGTCTTTATTTTTTTATCTTGTAATTACCACTTGTTCATGTAGATAATATATAGCTCGGTTTCTGTTTTTGAGCTATGTAAGAATCCTATACGTAGACTTTTCAACATTCTATCCCATTGTACCACTATGATATGATTTTTTTCCTGAAATTAAACACAGATTTTAGGGATTTTGAAGACAGTGATCCAGTTGGCTTGTGTTATACCCCTTTGAGGACATATGTCCAGGGATGTATTTTATGTCTTGGAGAATAGAGACTTGAAATCCACTTGGAAGTCCCATATAGTTGTGCTGGCTGCTGGGGAGGATTTACATGCCTTTCCCTCTGTCAAGTGCTTTTTGCTCCTCTTCTACAGGCCTGGGCCACATAATTAATGTCTGAATCAGCAATAGATTCATGGAAGGTGGGGTTCTCCCTTGGAAGACATCATCTCATAGGGGAAAACTGAAGGATACTTGCAAGGTGCATGTTGCTGCCTTCTCTCTCTCATACAATTATCAGGTGACAAGGACCATTGTTACCGAAGTCTGTATCTAATAATAATACTAACTGCTCCTTTCATGCTCTCCTTCTTACCCGAATGATCTCATTTTATTCTGACTTCAGAGCAGATACTATTGCTACCAATTTGTAAGTTGAGGAACAGAAAGTTGGAGTAGGTAAGTGGCTTGCCCAAGGTACCATGAATATTTTGAGATGCCACATTGTGGTCTCTAAGGTCTGCCTTAAAATAAATTTTTAGGCCAATTAATGGCTAAGTTATCTAAAAAAAGCTACTTAGGCCTCTCAACTTTGGTTTCTTTATCTGTAGAATGGGGATAGAAAGATAAAATAGAACAAATTTGAATTTGAAGATTAAATGACATACTATTTATAAGCATGTAATATTGTGAATAACACACAGAAGAAGTTAGTGAATTCCAGCAATAATTAATAGTAAACTAAATAAAAGATAGGTCCTTGGTTTTTGCTATATGTCCTGTGCCACTTTCAGTACAGAAAGAAAAGTCATCAGGTACATTTCCTTCATAAAAACTGATACTCTGCTGCAAGCCAGACCATTGACTAAAATTCACTAATAGAGTATAATAATTGTACTCTTTCATTGCTTTCTCACATTCATATTGTAAGTATAATCCTTGAAAAATAAATGCTTTCTCTGTGTAACAGTTTCAATAGCAAACAATGCAGGTGACCCCTCTACTCATTAACCAGGGGTAATCTAACTTCTGGGAGAGGGAGGTTGTGTGTTCTGGAAAAAGCAAGAACTTTAGATCCATGCAACTACATGCGTTCACATCAAGCTCCAGGATTATGTAGTCTAATTTAAATTCATTGAGCTTCCTTTTCCCTAATGATAAAATGGGATAATACTATTTAAACAGGGATGACATAAAGAACAAATGCTATTCAACAGGTAATATCTGTCACAAAACCAGGCACACATATAGTTTGGAATGAATTTTACTATTTTCTAAAAATGTTACCTAATTGACTGAGAATTATACTTTAAAGTAAATGTATATTGACAAGCCTCATACTCAGTTTGTACTTCTTATAAAGACAGAAAAATTCATCTAGTAAAGTCAGTGAACATCATGGAAAGAGTTAGAACAGCCTCCAAATCTTGGCTTAGCCTCTTGCTATTTGTGTAATGTGGGGAAATTAATTAACCTTCTGAACATCAGTTATTTTTAATAAAAAATGGAATTAATATTATCTGCCTCCTAAAGGATTTGAGGATTTGAAAATTTACAGTTAAATAACATGATGAAGAATTTAGGCCTCAATAAATGGTAACTGGTGTTACCATTGTCATTATCAACATGTTTTTTTCCCTGAACAATATTATAGAAAACAAAGTGTTCATGTAATTTGTGTGGGGAGGGATTTAGGGGACTGAGATATATGTTGTACATAATGAACTTGATGGATTCAGTTTTCGTAAAAATCTTCACAGCCTCATCAGAGATAACATTCACTTCTCCACCCTCTATCCCTTCAACTGGAGAAGACAATTCAAAATTCCTCAAACAAGATAAGATAAGAAAATTGCAAACAAGATAAGAAAATTGCAGCTCTGGTGCCTTGGTTCATGCTTTTGCCCTATGCAGAACATTTGGGATAGTTGCTTCTGACCCTGGAAAATTCCATTGGGTCTTCAAGGTTCAGCTCAAATGCCACTTCTCAGATGAAAACTTTCTACTGTCTTCCCCTGGAGGAAGAAATAATCTCTTGAAATTTACTACCTTAAGGTAACATGTGAATTTAATTCTATTGACAGTAATGCAGTGGCATAATTATGTTTATATGCAGGTCTCCACTCCATGGTAAGAAACTTGAGAAGAGGGACAGTGTCCCATTTATCTTCTTCTCTTCTCAGTGACTAACATTCTCTCACTTTTGTTCAATCAATCAATCAATCAATCAATGAAGAAACACATAAAGTCCTGTGGAAGGAAATTAATTAATATCAGCAATCCATCATATCTTAAACTAGAAGGGCAGGGCAAGGTTATAAATTATCAGTGTTGATAGGCAGAGTTAGGGAAAGGATCAAGAAATGATGTATGAGGAAGATATAATGGGATGGATGGTACCGGTGCTTAATCCAAGGACAAAGGGGAAGTCACAAATGTAGCCATGGGAAGATTATTATTGTAGAAGAGACTAAAGGAAGCCTAACAGACCATGCTGATCTCTTTGATATAACCTGAATGTATTCAATAAATTATTAATATTACAGAAAGTATTTATTATTTCCATAAAACATGAATGGAATATATAAATAACTAAGGAGAGCAGTTTATGGATGAGAATAACATGTATGACTAGTTGTTTTGGGAAACTTGGAAACTTCTACGTGTTATTCACTTTTAAATAGTTTGAGAAAAAGCTTTCGCAAAAAGACATATGCTTCTATAACAGGAGGTATTTTAAGTTCAGCAATCTCAGTTAATCTTCCTAAAGACCTTAGAATCCTACATATTTAATCCATGTAACATATCCTGGTGAAATAATAATTTAACATTATGGTGCACTTGAAGGTGCCCTGAAGATTAAAATGCAGAGCTTCTGGTTAATCACATTATTGCTTATTAAATTGAATATTCTTGGGATCAAATGCCCTTACTGCCAGAAATCAGCGGTGAGCTCCTTTTTCAAGTGTCTTTTTTTCTCTTTCTTTCCATTTTCAATTACTCTTTCCTCCTGTACTTCTAAGTGATGTGGTGTGGTTAGCAGGGAACTTTACCTTAGCACGAGGGCATTGGTATTATAATAAATGCAGTAAAATTCATATATGTGTTTCCATCCTAACAAAGATGTCATACAGATACAGAGAATGGTTCTGATCACTGGATTATGGAACTTGATACACTAACTTGCTGCAGTTTTCATGGTCAGGAAGCTATGAAATGAACAAGGGGGAACATCATAATTTTTTTTGAGTAAGGGCAAAGATGGTATCTATTGAAGTTCATTTTCTGACTGTCTAGTGATTGTATTTAATAAATATTCAGAAGTTCTCCACAGGCAGGTATAAAATGAATTTGGGTCTTGGGTTTGACATAGCTCTTTCTGGAAGCTCTTTTTTTCTCACCATCAAAATTCTCTCAAATACATGTTACATTTTTTTACTCTCAATACACGTTTAGGTGTTCTTTCTGAGTTGCAGCCAACTCACTGAGGCAAACATGGAGGCAGGGAGGTCCCTGTGTATCCAATGACTTGGGGCTGAAGGATTGGACCTCAGTATCTCTTTCTCTGATCTCTTCTCTGGAGCTTTCATCTTCAACATTGAACCTTTCAGTGGAAGAGATTTTTTTTTTTTAATTTTTCAAATGCATGCTTTATTTTTATTGCAGAATTTTATGGGCGTACAAACATTTTGGTTATATGGATTACTTTTGTACAGTTTGAGTCAAAGTTATAAGTGAGTCCATCACCCAGATAGTGTGCATTGTACCCATTAGGTTGAATTTTTATCCCACTTGGATGCTGACATTTCTTTGGGATAGTGCTCTATTTACTCATTACGCGTCAACAATTTCACTAGGAACATGAATTCAAATTTGGCATTCCTGCAGGGTTTTGCAAACAAAACATGGATTTGGGACCAGTTTCCTCAACTGTTCACTCCCTCATGTCCATTAATTCACTAAATGTTTATTGATCAGTTACCACCTGAAGGATACATCTGTAAGGAATACCCCAGTGAATATGAAAGTCCCGTCTTAGTCGCTGACCCCAGCTGTTGAGATGGAGGACTTTTGTTGTGACAACTATTACTAAAGAGATGCAAGCAGGAAAATGGATAGAAGGAACAAAAGATAAAGTTAATATTCATCTAAAATAGTATTTTGCATTATATATAATGGTAAGGCATTAGGTTTGAAAAACAGTAAACAACAGGAAATATGTATTGGATACATTATGTTTCCAAAATCAAATATGGCATTTTGTGAGAATCTCAAACACATCCACGTCCAAAATCTGCCTCCTCTCCTCCTTTCCAGGTTGCCCTGTCTGTCTCCACCCTCCTTTACTTTCTTCCCTTACCGACTTCTCTGTGTTCCCTCATGTAATTTTTAACGTACTTCACGTTCTCCTGTTCTCGCCTCGTAGAGCTTCCTTTCTGCTTTAACTTAATTCTCAGGTTATCTCCTTGGATCAGGTACACTTCTCCCTCACCTTTACTCTCTCCCTCCTTGACTTTTCCCTTTCTCTCTTCTCCAGATTTCAATAGCCGCTGCCTCACATACAGCTCTTGAGAATTCATAAATAGCATATCACATTAAGCTTATAATTATCTGACAATTTTTAGTCCCTGTGGGGTAGAACACAGACTACTTAGAATTGCATCAGGTACTTCACAATTTGTCCCTTTCTGCAAGTCTAGGCTCAGTTTTCAGTCAAACTCCTCAACCCAATTAGAACCTACTCTTAGTTCCACATAAATCTCTTTACTGATTGGCTCATATAAATTTTATCATAATTTTTCATATCCGCCATTTCTTTATACAGGCTATTCTTGTCTTCTAAAATGCCTTTACTCACTTTTCTTCGGGAAATTTCTGCTTAAAGACTGAGCTCATCGGTTATCTCCAGAATAAACTTTCTCTGATAACTCTTGTTATAATTAGTAGCTCTCTCCTTTTATCCACGTATTTCTTGTATCTCTGCTGCCTAATGAATTTTAATGGTTCCTGCTAACCTGCCTACCTTTCCCTTGATACTTCAATGCTCTCATATTTTGATATCTGTGTTCATGATTCTCCTTCTGTCTGCAAGAATCTACCTTTGCCCTTTATCTCTTCACAGGACATCCCTCTAGATTCAAAGATCAACTTCTTTATGACATATTTGCTGATCCTCTCACTTACTGAGGTCAAATTAGTTCTCCTTTTGTTCCATGTGAATCATATGCTCATATTATAGGCTGTATCAACTTCTACCTTGTATCTTTTACATCTTGGAGAACCTATATTTGTCTATATTATACCATTATATAAGGCCATAAGTATCTTAAGGGAAAAAATACATATTATACAAGTATACATTTATTTTGTATATGTGTGTGTGCATGTGTGTGTATATATGTGTATATAATATATATGTGTATACATATAAAAAAAATTTTAATGTGTGCCAGGCACTGTGCTAAATGCTAAATATACATATATAAATTATGGAGCAAAACAAACATATTCCTCTACTTCATCATGCTTCGTAGTCTAGTAGGGAAGAGAAGAAATGAACTAGTAATATAAGCGTGGTGAATGTTGGATATATCAGGGTGGCTTAGCTTAGTTGGTGTGCAGTGGACCTGGTTGAGCAAATAAGCCTGAAGTATCGGGATTGTCTTCTGAGAGTGACAGTCTGAATTCTTGACTCCTAAGCCAGATGAATTTCAGAAGATGGCAAAGTGTAGGTTGTAACTACAGTGGCAGAGAAGAGAAGAGAGTTTCCCCTATGTAGCACAGTTCCTGAAACATGGATATGAGCAGTAAATAGTAATTAGAACAATTGAAAGTGTGAAATTGCTTCTCACTTGTTATTATCCACTGATCACTAGATTGTACCTCATTCTGAGGTTGACATTTGTTTGGCTTGGTGCCCTCTGTTTTGCCATGCATATGGGATTTCATTCATTGCTTTCAATGAATGCTTTGTTTTTATA
Source organism: Avahi laniger (assembly GCA_963575035.1). Classification (NCBI taxonomy): domain Eukaryota; kingdom Metazoa; phylum Chordata; class Mammalia; order Primates; family Indriidae; genus Avahi; species Avahi laniger. The sequence continues at coordinate 26,200 of CAUYSK010108726.1, read as the reverse complement.
TTATAGAAGCATATTTGTTATGTCTTGAATAAATCATTCTTCTACTTGAGTATCTTAGCCTGATGATAATTGTGGAGCAAGAGGAAGATAGGTATGGAGAGTGGGTGAACCAGGGTTGATTGCTCTCGTTTAATGTATTAGCTCCTTAATGTCTTCTCCCTGAGTCTAGAATAGTCTGTCTTTGTAACATAGGAGGTTAAAAATTACTTCCTCATCTTCTGATAAAAGACTTGGAATGGAGTCTTGAGAAGATTAACAAGAGAGAGAGAGGACTAGTGGATTAATAAAAGCCCAGAAACAAGATGGGTTTCCAGAAGACTCTTCCAAAAGAGACAAAGCCTAATGGTTAACAATGACCTTGTACTTCAATGGTGAAGCTAGAGCCTTAGCTGTGAAAAGAATATTGCAATGTTTCCTTCCCTCTTAACCCCAAGACTGTTGATAAGCCATAGTTACAATGGTCAGACAATGAAATTTGGAGCCTGGTTAGGAGAGAGATACTGCCAGTGAGTGTATCAATGACCAGATCTGTTTGTTTTTAGATTGGGGGATGCGAGAGCGGGTTAAAGGTAAGGGGAGCCTTGTCTAGCTTTGCTGACGTAAATGTTTCCATACTATAGTGTTGCATACGGTACCATGAAGTATAGAGGTAGGTTTTGCTTCTGTCCGGCTTTCTATTCTCTGGCTCTTAATAGGCGAACAACAATGTGCATTCAATGAAGGAATTAATGCATGTGCTAAATGACAACATTAACTCACAGTGGAGTGAGATATGAGATACATGATGACATTGTGATAACAAGAAATCAGAGAAGGATAATCTCAATTTTTGGCCCTTAACCTTGACTCAAGCTATAATATACTATGTGATCTTAGACAAGCCACTTAGACTCCTCGAATGTGGTATGTACCAAAATAGAAGAAATTCAACCCCCTACGTATCAAGAGACTTATTTCAGTGAGTAAAGCATCATTTCTGGGCTTTTGAATGTACTTTGGCAAATTATCTTCTTTTTCTGGTCATTGGTTTTTATATTTAAAAAACTAAGAGGTTAAACTAGATTACCTCTTAAGTTCCTTTTAACTCAAAAATTTTTTAAAAACATAAAATATCTATTGTCTATGTGTACTAGAAGTTGTTCAATTATATGAAATTTATCCAAACTTAACTTATTCATGGAAAATATGTTCTTATATATTTAAATATAAACTGTAATATATGGCATGATTTTGTTAATAACTTTTAATAATTCTACTTTAGGCATTTGCATATGCTTACTTTCAGGCATAGATAAAGGATGGATCTGAGTCCTATTCAGGACTTATTTTCATAATCTTATGCCATAATATAATCTGTCTATTAAATGCTGACCCTTTTCTATGAATCACACTTTCACTGTACCTAGTTATTTTATATCAAAATTTTTTCTTTTCTCAAACACTTTAGAAAAATTACAGAGCATTCTCTGTCTGTTTCCCTCTGTACAAGCTTGAAGTTGACCTTTTGGATGGTCTTCGTTCGTATGACTTGGTTTTATTTGATCTATATTACATATTATAGAAAGCAAAATGGAGTCAACTTGCAGTATGTATTTTTCCAGTACTCTCTCAGCAAAATATTCTTAAACATTTATTGTGGATCTACAATGCCAAGGTTACAATTCTAGGCTTTTGTATGGTGGAGCTAAGATCTAATTGTAGAATTTTCAGAAATTTTGTGATCTGATTGTTAAACACAATTGTTACTAAAAAGCAAATTATATAAACTATAGTTAAATAAATTATAAAGAAAATAAAATTAGAACTCAAAACTCATCACTTTCTAAATATTTTATTACATATATTATTGTAGAATGCTCTTGAGGTAGTTTAAGTTATTATATTTGTATAATGAAAATGCCATATGTGTACACTATTGGGCATCTTCTTTCAACTCTGTGCTTATTGTCATCATGTTTGTACCTTGAAATTGGCCAAGGTGGGACTATTTACACCACAGCAATCAGCAAATGCTACAATTATTCCCCTTCCTCCCCTCTGGCCTATGTATAAACATTTTTCGGCCCACCACTGTTTCTAGATGCTACATAAAATCAGAGTCAAAAAGTAGCCATAGCGTTCAGGAAATCCAGTGTTCTTGCATAAGCTGGGTCAAAGATGGAGAAGTAACACTTTGAATGCTCGCACAAATTCATAATTAAAAGGTAATGGGCAAGATAATTAAAAGGTAATCGAGGGAAACATTCCACGCTTTGGGCCAAGTATTGTAATTACATTCAATACATGCTTTACCAGCTAGGATAAATTATAAAGCAGGTATTGCATATTCTGAATGCAAAGAAAACACATTGGCCAAGGCTGAAATATATTTTAATAGGCTTTGATAAAAATCAGATAGCTGCTCTCTGTTTATTAAATACACACACACACACACACATATATGAGATAGTAGTTTTATATTATATGTCTGAGGTTTAGCTATAAAATCTGTCTCCCAACTTTAAATAAATTTGATACAAATTTTTGGGTCAATTTACCTTTAAAACACTTGAGTAAAGACTTGTTAGCTATTCAAGAACACACTGGGATTATAAATCCCCCCTCATATGTGGGGAAGGAAACTAACATTTAGTAAGCATCAACAATTTGCCAGACAACTTGTCTGATAGTTCATGGAGGTGATTCCTTGACTTCAACAATCTGTAAGGGGGAGTGAACAGGAAAGGGAGACGATGAATATATAGTTGTCCCTTGAACAACATGGGGGTAGAGGCACTGTCCTCCTGTACAGCTGAAAATCCAAGTACAACTTTTGACTTCTCCCAAATTTTACTAATAGCCAACTGTTGACTGGAAGCTTTACTGATAACATCAACGGTCACTTAACACCTATTTTGTATGATATATATATTATATACTGTATTCTTACAAAAAAGTAAGCTAAAGAAAAGAAAATGTTCTCACTCTGGTAGCACATATACTAAAACCGGAACGGTTTGGGGCAGATTAGCATGGCCCCTGCACAAGGATGACATGCAAATCTGTGAAGCACTCCATCTTTTTGTATGCTTGTATAGAAGTTTCACATATGCCCTATAAATATGGATGAATATTATGTATCTATAAAAAATAAAAACTAAAGTTCAAAAGAAGAAAGATAATCCTAAAGAAGAGAAAATATATTTACTATTCATTAAATGGAAGTGAATCACTGCAAAGGTCTTCATCTTTGTCATCTTTGCATTGTGTAGGCTGAGGAGGAGGAGGAAGAGGAAGGGTTGACCTTGCTGTCTCAGACTTGGCAGAGGTGGAAGAGGTGTAAGAGGTGGAAGGGGAGGCAGGAGAGGCAGGCACACTTGGTATAACTTTTCTTGGAAAAAAAAATGTGTAAGTGGATCTGCGTGGTTCAAACCTGTGTTGTTCAAGGGTTAACTCTATATTGAGTACATGCAGGCCCTGCTCGTACATTGCCTTCAATCACTGCAGCACTTTTAAAAGCAATATTATTTATTCTCATTTTATAGTGTTAAAATGGAGGCACACATAAGAATAACATCTATTGGATGTTGGGCAGGGGGGAGGGGGGAGCTGGGAGGAGGGAGAGGGAACGGGTATAACAAAGAGTGCAATGCCCACCACCCAAAGGATGGACATATTTGAAACTTGGACTTGGCGGGGAGGAGTGGGCAAGGGCAACATACGTAACCTAAACATCTGTACCCCCATAAGATGCTGAAATAAAAAAAAAATTAATAAGCTTTTCCAAGATAACATTGAAAATAAGTGTCAGAGCCAAGATTTTTAAAACACATCTTTGTCTTCAATCTTTTTATTCAACAACACTCCTTGGATGCTTGTTACGTTCTAGGATGTATCCTGGATGTGATGAAATGATCAACATTACATTGTCCCTCTGTTTATAAGCAAAGTTGATACTATCCTGTGGGAGAAAGATAAGTAAATTGGTAATAATAACCACATGTATAAATATTATAGAGTCCAGCCCACTAAGCTCATAAAAAATGTAATCATGATTTCAGAGCGCAGTGCAGGCATCCTGGAGCCCTCTAATTTAAGACTTAAAGGACAGATAGGAATTAGGCAGGTAGGATGGAAGGGAGCGGGTGCAGAGCATTCCAGGCACAGGGAATCACACCTGCCAAGGGCTGGGGCAAGAGTAGTAAGGCAAGTTAACCACAATAGGAGTCACTTTATTGATTATTTAAAGTGATTTATTCTTTCAATCCTTTTAAGAAACCATGAGTAGATAGCCATCATAAAGGAGGTTGTCCTAGATGAAGTGACTAGATGATGAATTTCTATGTTATTACAAGAAGATTGAGTTTTTATCTTTGAGCATAGTACTCCAAACAAGAAAATAAGATGATCAGATTCACAGTTTAGAAAGATGACTTTGTTTTGTGTAATAAGTAAAAGTCTGACCAGTAACTTCCTTATTTAAAATCTGTTGTTTCACTTCACTTTTTTCATTTTTTTTGTAGGAACAGGTTACATATATAAACTCTAGATAGAGTGCCTGAGCTGTATTCAGTCCTCAGTAGATGCTAGCTAGTATTTTTGCTTACTATTCCATGGGCCGTCCTCTGACGAGCCTTCAGTCTCATCTCTCACAACTCTCATCTTGGGTTTCAACATATTGCCATTGGGAATATTTTTCCACGTAATACTGCTCTTTCCTGAAGTGCCTCCATTTACATACTTTACCGAGTGAACTCTTAGTATATTTTCGTAACAGCAGAGCCTGAAGAAGAAGCAGTAGCTGGAGGAATATTTTACATCACTCACATTTGGGGAATAGCAGTTAGAGGGGCTCAGGAAAGGATCCCCCAAAGGACCTACTGAAGAATTAACCAGAGAAGCAGTAGGCTATAAATGATCACCGGGTCTGGAGATCATGAGGTCATGTGATGAGCAGGAAAACTTTGGTGCCTTTACCCTGTTTGCTTCGCACTTTTTAGCTCCAGAAGGGTCAGCCATAGCAGCTGGAAAGTTGAGGAGTACGTAAGGAAGGGGAAAAAAAAAAAAAGAAAATTAGATTCCTTTCCATGTTTATCTGGCTTCAGTTAAGCAGAGAGGCCTTCAACTGCTGGTAGTTAATTGTAATTAATAGCTGGAAGAGAATGACTTTTTAATAGACTTGAGATGGGGCTAATAATTAAAAATGACCATCAAACCCGTGTGTTATCTGTGAGTAATCAGAAAATTTGTGGAACTGCCTGAGATTTTATGGAGGCAATTGAAGAATTTCCTTACTGAATGTATTTTTATAAGAAAAGCAGAAAATGAAATACAGCTGTATTTTTATTATATTCTATCAATCATACTTTTTCCAAGCCCCAAAAATAGAAAGGATGTCTGAGTACCTCACTTTATAGTGCGGGTTTGAAATGCGAGAAAAAAATGAAGAAAAGATGACAAATTCTTAGACGTATAATGCTACAGTAAAATTTGAGACCTGAGCTTTATTCATGTGATTATGTTTAAATAAAAAGGAAAAAGGAAATGCATAATTCATGCATGACTCACCAAGCCTGTATTAAAGTTTAATCATAGAGGTCACAAACCAAAAAATCAGTGATTAAGACACTGAGAAAAATGGGGAGTTTGAAGCTCTTTATCTTGTAACACGTCTTGTTTCATAAACTCACGACATCCACATTTTCAGCCTCTTCTTTCTGTGTCTCCGAGGTACATTTTAGGTTCTTTAAAACTATGGTCCCCAACGGTGGGGTCACAGACAGTGCTGGTCTGTGACCCGTTAGGAGCCAGTTGCACAGCAGGAGGTGAGCAGCGGTGAGCCACCGAAGCTTCATCATTTACAGCCACTGCTCATCCCCATCGCTGGCATCGCCGCATAAGCTCTGCCTCCTGTCAGATCAGCCGTGGCAGTAGATTCTCATGGGAGCTAGAACCCTACCGTAAACCGCGCATGCGAGGGATTTAAGTTGCGTCCTTATGAGACTAATGCCTGATGATCTGAGGTGGAGTTGAGGCGGTGATGCTAGTGCTGGGGAGCTGCTGCAAATACAGATCATCATTCGCAGAGAGGTTTGACTGCACAATAAATGCAATGCCCTTGAATCATCCCGAAATCATCCCCACTGGGTCTGTGGGAAAATTGTCTTCGGTGAAAATGGTCACTGGTCTGAAAAAGGTTGGGGAGTGCTGCTTTAAAAGGTAGTCTAAACCTGGGTAGCTGTTGCCACATTGCAATGTCATCTCTTGGCAGGCCAATCTCCTTCCTAATTCCATTCCCAAGTCCACCCCTACCACATTCTAAGACAATCCAAACAAAATCTTCACTTCATTTACCCTGCAACTCATTTTTCTTGGCCTTGCCAAAGACTTTTGATTTCTGCTAGTTCCTTTACTGGGTGTTGTATTCAAAAGTCCCTTTACCAGGTGTTGTATTTTCTCTGTCACTGCTGAGACTTCATTCTTCAAGACTGTCACTTACAATGTAGTAACTTGTCACTTTGCGTTATAACAGGGTCTTTTTGCTTCTCCTTATAGACTGTAGCTTTCCTTGGATGATAAAATATGGAAAAAGGTTCAACATTTGCAAGAACTCCCTGAGTATCAGGAACTATTCTAGATGCTTTGCAAAACCTCTTATTTAATCTTCAGAATGACCCTACAGCATGTATTCTCATCTACATTTTACAGATGAGTTAACCAGCTCATTAAGTTAATTAACTCATCCAAGAGGACACTGCTGGTAAGGATATCAAACTAAATCTTTTCTGAGTAAAAGCCTCTGGTCTTTTTACTATGTTATAACATAGGAAATTGTAAGATTTTTTTTTTTTTTATTTCTGTGCCCAGACTTTGTATTTTCTGAATGTGGTCTCTGAACTGCTATCTTCCCCTATCTTTCTGTATGTGTAAGTGTGTGTGTTTCCTCATCTTTCTCTTTTGCAATTATATTTCCTTGGTAATTTTCTAAAGATTTTGCCATACATGTAAGTGTGGATGAGATTCACCACGAAGAGTGCAGGGGGATAGTGCCAGAGAGGAAGTGAGTGCTGACATGATATTCTGAGTGGGCAGGGACCTGCCACTGTGTTGATGAAGGAATAGAAAGAGTCAAGGACACTGTGGTGCCAGAGAGCAGACTCAAGGGAAGGACCCTGACACCTGAATGACAGCAGGCTCTGGGAAGGTGGGGCAGCATCTGGAACTATTTCCCAAGTTAAGCCACCTTCCAGTCATCCGTGATGCTGATGTGAGAACCGAACCTCTGTGAAGATGGGCAGTGAAAGAAGCAGGCTGCAATTCCATTCACGAACCATCCTTCTGCCACCTAAATATGAGGAGAGAGTGGTAACTATTCAGCTTATAAACTTGCAGAGTCTATGCAAATTACTTTTCCCTGTTGTGTAATGTCTTCTGCAATTGGACTTGGATTGCTATTCTTAGATAAAGAATAGAGGTCTTCTTAAATAAATGACTTTTAAAAATTCTATTTTGCTACCATGAAAATAGTATTATCTTTTATCTCTATGCTATCATACTTTTTAAAGGGCCTTTATATCTATAACTGTGTGAAAATGATATCCCTATCCATATTTTTAATTGACATAACTCAGCAGAGAAGTAAGGTGACCCCTAAAGTTACAGATTAAGGTGGCAACAAAGCTGAGATATGATTCCAGTTCTCTTGACACTTGAGTTAATGTTTTTTCCATCACCTGTCTGTTGATTTTTTAAAAAACCAAAGAAATGGTAAAAAGAATCATCCTGGTTGATTTTTTGACAAGAATTATACCCTGTGGAGTTAATAAATGGAAGTTCAGCATCTGGGTTATTTTTGATCACCTGATGGCTCTAGTGACAAGAGTTTGAACAAGAGTTTTTTAGAATAGAATTGGTTAGAGGAAGAGTATCTTGTCTGACACAAATCACAGTTTTGAACATTCTCAGCATTTACCTACATCAGGCATGCACGTGAAAGACTCAAAGAAGTCATGTATGAAAGCTGGTATTTTTTAAGCCCCTTCTGAATATTTATGGAAATTGATGACACTAAAGGACACTGCTTTTCAAATTAAAAAAAAAGTAAAGCTTTGAAAAGAAGATGGAAGTGCTTTTTACTCAAGGTAGAAAGAATACATTAAAAATCTATTTCCTTATTTTCTCAGCATGGCTGATATGCTAGTGTTCATTTATTCAGTTTCAAGTGAGGCTCAGAAAGTTGCCACTTTTCAAATATACACATTGGAATTGGAATCTTTAAACTTCTATCTTTCAATTGGCATTCAAACCAGCAATAGGAGTTTCTCCAGGAGGTAGTGATTGTGAATATCCTCAAGTTCCCTAGTCTTCAGAGGTCACCTTTCTTAATTTGCAACTGCACAGTCTAAGTTCCTGTTCTGTGCGATGGTGTGGGGCCCCAATCATTTACTAGATTGCTTTCCCTTAGTTTTCTGAAATCACCAGAATGATTCCATGTCACCAAAGTTCAGATTTTTGGTATGGCTGTAATATGCTATGACAGCTATCCTCTCTGCAATTAAAACAAATACTCAAACAAACTTATAACAACAACAATATAAACATATGCTTTATATTGCCGAGTTCCATGATTTATCTATTTACGTACTCCCATTCCTGAGTTGGTTTGTATCATCTCTATCGTTAGCAATCTCTACACCATTGTATGCTTTTCTTTGTATTCTAGTAGAAATTAATTAATTTCATTTTTATTTTTCACATCAATTTTTTCCTGATTGTTAATTGCTATGTTATTTATGCTTTTCTTTTTTTTGGCAAATAAAGGGAATCCTATTATTGTCAGAGCCAGAAAATGTCATATTTGGGAATACATCTTCAATTTGCTGAGACTTGTCTACAACAACAGCAATTCTCCCAGGCTTGCTTGCGGGTTTTCCCTGCCCACTCTGCAGTCCTGGGCTGCATCCCAAGAGCCTCAAATTTTCTCTGCTTTTTTTTTCCTCTTCTTGTATTAATTTTACACTCTGATTTTTTTTCCTATAACATTTTTTTATAAATAGCCTGGTAGTCACTAGCTTTAAGCAAGACTTGTCTGTTAATCTTAGTTCTATGGCTCTGTATTACGGTCCAATCAAGAGGAAGAAACTACTCAGTGACTGAAACAGAGAAATTTAACATAAAGAATGACTATTGATAACTATAAGGAGGATAACGAGAAAGAGAATTTTAAAGCATTTTATAGCTGAGAGGGAAAAAGATGGAAAGAGCAAAGTTACAAAGGGAGAAGATTTCCTTTTCGAGACTAGTATTTAGATCTCATTACAGAGGGTGTAGTTATAAGTGTGGAAGTTCCCTGAGTCTCTCTGGGACAAAAGATGTCAACAGTCACTGCAAAGGCAGCAAACATTCCTCCTGGGTGTAAGTGGGCCAAGGCTGGGAGGCGAACTGCTGGGGCGCCCGCAAGGCTCACTGAAAATCTACCCACAAGGAGTCACTGAAACTCACGGGAAGTTTTGCTTCTCAACATTTTATTCCATATAATATATCATGCCTTGATACCACGATATAGCCCTATTTCTCAAATCACGCTTTCCACAGGTGTCAGAAAGTTCTGGCACCATCCATATTTCCTTTTGTTTCACTGTGAACTATTTTGTGAATGATGAAACATTTTTAAAAAATAGGCCAAAAACCAAAACAAAAAAAGAAAAAATAGGCAGTGCGAAGCATCTGTTTCACTCATTCAAAGTAGCTAGAAACTATGTAAGCAAAGATTTGACCTTCTGAGAGCAGTAAAACCCAGTCATTTCAGTTTGTCCCGTGAGAATCTAACTGCCATATTCAACTAACCGAGAAGTGTTTACTTTTTGTAGACCCTTATAAAATATTGTTCTTGTTACTGTTGAGGATAGAAGAGAAGCAAAGACATCATTAAATAAATAAATTCACCAAAATCTGTCGGTCTCCAGAGCCTGTGCTCTGTAAATCGGGAATATGATTCTTTAACTATCTCACATCAGGATGGGTAAATGAGGTTTCTCTTTCCCTTTCTGCTTCACATCAGGAAACTTCTAGGTCTTTATTTATACTGCACTTCCTCTTAAGGCAGAGGAGATACTGCCTCTGTAGAATTTTTCCAAGTGTTGAACCTTGGTAAAGATTGAATCCAGAGTCCCCACTGGCAAGCAGCTAGCTGATTTGTATTGGGAAAATCAGTTTACCTCTCTGAATTTGTCAAACAGGGAAACTAATTCTTTGACAACTGTTATAGTCACATATTCTAAGAAATATTCTTATTTCCTAAACTAGTGCCTACCAGAAACCTTAAGATATTCTAACCCATAGGAAAGAGAAGTTTAATAAGACCAGACTGTCTCAACCAGCTTAAATTGTGGTTGGATGTCAGAAACTCAGAGATGGAAACAATTCTTTCTATTGATTTGAATCAGTCCAATTCTATCCTTCTACTTATCAAAGCTCCTGTTGTCCAGATCTAGACCATTCCAATTGCCTCGTAACTTGCATTTGGATAAACGTTCTGGTCTCTTTCAGTCCGGCATGCACATTTCAGAGAGATCTTTTCCAATTGCAAATTTTCCCTGGTGGTTGTTTCTCCCCTCCCATGTCTCTGCTTACATTTAAATGCCTTCCATTGCGCTTCAAATAAAGAAAATCCTTTATATGAAAAAGTGATTGCACCCAACAGGGCCCAAAGTATCATAACAGCTTCATTTGTAACCACCCTGCACCGGCAATCCAAGCCATCCCTTCATTTGTCTCTTGCCACAGTGGCTTTGCCCTTCAGCATCTCTCCACCACCTGAGAGCTCTTCCACCTTTTCACCTAAGTTCTACTCTTCCTTCTGACTCGGCACAAGTATCACTGTCTCTGGAAACAAGTCCATGACCTTCCTGCCGAGGTCATATCCTCCTTCTAGCAAGTATTCTCCCAGCAGCTGGAATCCTCCTTTATAGCACTTACCAGTGTTGCAGTTTTACCTCACATTTATGGTGTAGTTATCTGATTGTTCTCTCTCCCCACCAGATCCTTTTGCTTGAAGAGTTCAGTGGCTGTGGATGTGTTTACTTTTCGTTGTATCTTTGGTAAAATAGTAGGTATTACATATATCAATCAGTTTTTACACACACACACACACACACACATGCACACACGACTGACACATGGACAGGCAGTAGATATACACATGGAGACAAATGGACACGCAGACAGCCCTTATATATAAAAGGAACTATCTATCCACCTGTCCGTATATCAGTATCTCTGCTCTTTTCTCAGCCTTCTCCATGACTCCTTCTCCGAGGTCTGCAGGCTTACCTGGCCTGTTCCCGCATCACTTAGTCTGTTTGGCTGCCCGTTATTTGACTGTTCCTCTGTTGACGGATGGCAGCTCTGCCTGTGCTTGTTCCCTGCTCACACCTGGATCTTCTGACCTACATCACTTGCTGCAGTTCTTATCAACTTAAAGGTTCTTCTCACCTTCAAGCTCACATTTTTGCTTTTTTTGAGGCATTTGTTTTAAATCTTCAGAATACTGTGGAGGCTGGCACATGGGAAACACACTTAGCTCTCTTCACCACCTTCTCGGTGCCACACCTTCTTTCAGAGCCTGGCCTCCCCAACTTTCCATTATCTTGGGGTGAGTGCCCTGTTTCCTCATGTGCAGAGCTGCAACACCAATAAACGCACACCCTCCAAAGCATCATCTCAGCTCAAATGAGGGGATCTAATCCCATAAGCCAAAATCTCGCCAGTTCAGCTTGTGGGCATGTGGATCTTACATATCTAACTAAGATGGAGCTCTCGCGACTGGCATGAATACCCTAGAATTTCAGGAGCTAAGTCAATGAGTGGAAAGCAATATGTAGAGAGTTGATGTTGTCATTGATCTATGCCAGAGCATTTGAGAGTGCGTAAGGAGCTCGGTCTTAAAAGGATTTCTTTTGTAACAATTTATTTTGTGTTATAGATAGAGATTTTAATTATAATAAATTTAAAATTGTTTTAAATTTAAATCTTTATTTATAATACTTATTGAATATGGTAATGAAATACTCTGGGAATTTTCTTTTTCTTGATACTCTCATCAGTAGGCTACCTGCAATGTTAAAAAAAAACACAAAAATTAAAAACTAACACACAAAGAAAACACAGACTGAACAATATGTGATAGCCATTTCTGAATCACAAAATCCCAACAGATAGTGTATTCCAGCTGTGCTTCTATTTAGAGTTCTATTTCTAGAAATAGATAAAGGATTCTGCAAGACTCTGACAGTTACATGGTATATAATCTTGAGCAAGTGCTTATTTTTTTGTGCTTCAGTTTCCCCATCTATAAAATAAAACTATAAAGGTACTTCCATATAGGGATACTTTGAGAAATAAAGAAGCTCACATACATGGAGTGTTTAAAACCATGCCTGCTGTTTCCCTGCTCTCTCGTCTCTGCTTTCTTCCATCTCCCACCGGGGTGTCAGACTCATCAAATAGGTTCATTTTGGATCACCTCTGATCCTGGCATGAGGTCTTCATATAAACAACAAATTGTCCTTGAGGAAAATGTGCACACTTGATCAATTAGAGGATTTGCAATGGATCTCCCCTGCTGTGGACTTGAGCTTGTATTCTATATTTAGTTGGAGCATATGTTGTGCATTTCATAGGCTTTCATTAGAGTTCTCAAACCCCCAGATGCCCAGGGAACATGCAGGTGATAGACAAGTTCCTTTTCTTTCTTGGGTGATCATGAAATAAATATGTGTGAGTGAAAGAGCCCTGGACAAGGAGCCAGCACATACGGCTCTGACATTAGATCTTCAGTCTTGACTTTTGTAGAGCTTAACTTCCTCTTCTATGAATCCAGGTTTCCATGTCATGAGTTTGCAGAAAGGCTTGGTGTATCAAATATTATCATCATGTAGATGTACTTTGAAATTGTGAAGTTGTGTATAAATTTGAAAGTTAATAATAATGATTGGTAACATTGCTAACTGTTATTACAATAAATAGCCAAACAAATTAACTCATTCTACCCTGACGATGCCTGTAAGTTCGATCTTCTTCTGGCATCTCCCACCAGGGTGTCAGACCCATCAAATAGGTTCATTTTGGATCACTTCTGACCTTGGCATGAGGTCTTCATATAAACAAAAAGTTGTCCTTGAGGAAAGCGTGCACAAATGACTGGTTAGAGGATTTGCAAAGGTCTTCCCAGCTGTGGACTTGGGCTTGTATTCTACATTTTGTTGTTAGTTTTCCATTCAAACTTTCTGCCACAGAAAAAGTATGTGGAACAAGGTGTCTTGATCCTCTAAAGAGAAATAGAAACTGAAAGAAGTACTCAGTGTGCAGGCTCTAGAAGGCTTCTGACCAACTATTCCTCTAAGGCAAATAAGCTAGAAGTTGAGACCTGACAGGTACCACAGAATTTGTGGATACTGTGATCCTAAGGACTGAATGAGCCTATTATATAGGGTTCAGACAAAATTAAATTTGAGACCCTCTCAATACATGCAATCTTGGATGTTACAGTTTTTTAACTGTGCAGTAACAACCACCACCTCGACGTAACCACCACCACCGCCACCACTGCAACGACATTGTATATAATACTTTATTATGGACCAGGCACTATTTTAAGTGCTTTACATGTATTATTTTTTCACCCATAAAACAACCCTGTGAGGTAGGTGTTATTAGTATCTTAATTTTATAAATGAGGAAATGAACAGACAAAAAAGTCAAGAAATTTGTCCAAGGACAGAGCCATCAGCAACAGAACCAGGAATGGAATGCAGGCTGTCTGCCTCCCAGTCACCACCTTAACCATCACATTCCTCTTTCAAGTCAGAAAATAGAATTTTTCCATCAAAACAAATTCCATCCTCTTCTTTATCTACTTCCCTCTCAAAGCAGATGCATATTAAATCATCTTCAGAAAATAGCATTTCCCTGAGAACATGCTACTTTTAGACTCGAGACTATCACAAATTCCCAGAACATGCATCCTTCTAAATAAGCAGGTTTATTCATTAATTCAATAATTAGTGAGCATTGACTTTTGTAGTTAAGGATGTAAAGGTGAATAAGACATGCTGATGTTTTCATGGTGCTCACAATCCATAATGGTAGAAAGAAAACATGTAATCATAGAGAAAATTAGAAGTGCTACAGAAAAGGCATGCTTTCAGTTTTACCAAGACACAGCGTCTAGAGTTTCCTTCCTCTCATGGGAATACCTCATTAATAACATCAATTATAAGCTTACTTGAAAAGATCTAGACAACTCAAAAGCATTTCTCCCTTGGGAAGTCTCTCTACTGTGAATGGCTGTACCTCTGTGGTGATGGATTAGTCCTAGACAGTGGATCTTTAGGTCCAATACAACCCTTAAGTAAAATTTTATTTAAAGATTTGAAAATGCATTCTTTTCTAAAGGAGGCTCTTCTTCAATGGGACTAGCTAAAGATGGTAAAGAAAAAAAAAAAAAGAAAAAAGGTAATACGCACTGCATTTATAACTTCAGATGAATTTGAGATACTCCAGACCACATGACTGCTATGAGAAAATGAGTCAAAGAATCATAGCTCTTAGAACTTAGGTCTAGGGTAGACCTTCAAGTTGACCTTATAAACCTCTGAGAGTTCTTCTTAGAATGAATTAAGTATCTTTCTATTTTACTTTCTTTTTTGAAGTACTCTCCCACCTTTGAAATAAATGCTTTAATTAATTAAAGTATTAATTTATATATTCATTCATGGTTGTGAGTTCTTGTTCTGTAATGTTCTATAATACATGTGACTATATAGTTAGTATAGGTAGAGGGGAAGCTGGGCAGAATCTTGCTAACTTCTCAGGGAATTTAATAGACATATCTGATTCCGATTTTTGTTTTAGGCAAGGAGACTATGAAAGAGTGAAAAATGTCACAGGTATAAAAAAAGGTAAGAGTCCATGTGTGGGAGTGGGTGAGGAAAGACTCTGGGCCTTCAGAAATACAGGGAAGGTATTCTTTTCATAGGTCTTCCTGGAAGTGGAGGGAGAATCCTTCTGTCCCTATCCCAGAAGTGTATAAATACTCTATCTGGGTCTGGCTAAAGCATTCAGGGACTTATCCAACTGCCCTGCCCTCAATCACTGAAGGCTCTGCCCAAATATTTGAATGTCCTGGTCACGTATTTCGATATGACACACTTGGACCTAAAGCATTCTTGGTGACAAGAAAATTTGGAGGACGGAAGTTGTGTTACTCATATTGAAATTACACGTCCAACTTGAGCACATGAAAAAATGGCTCTTGAAGTTCATCACCTCTCTTGAAACTCCATGTTTCAGTTGAGCATCTAGAAGCTGAGGCCCATTCCTGAGTTCCGAGCTCTCAGCCAGAAAGCTTTCAAATTCCAGTCTTAAACTTCATTCTGGGCTTTGCAAAGATAAAATACTGAATATTAGAGTATATCTATAAATATAGGAGTAAAAATTTACTTAAGATTCCCAATTTCCTTTAAGAAGAATAAAGAAATGACAACATTATTTCAACATTGGCTCTCAATAAGTTTCTAAATTGATTGTTTCTAAAGTTGGTATACCATATGATATGGTAAATGAGTGGCTATGTTTGGTGCTTAATACACGATTTTTTATTTTAAAAACTTACAAATGGTTCTATTATTTATTTTGTGAAATTAAATAATACAAAGTTTTTGTTTCCTTCAATTGCTACATCTTTCTAATTGAGGGATTTCTGCTACTCATCTTCTTTTCTTCTGTTTTCTCAATTTGGTATTTTCATGACTGTAGTGGGGAGAGAGATTAGCGTTCTGAAATATTGCACCCACAATTTGTTCATACACTATTCAGCAGGCAGAAGGAAAAGTCAAATGATTTAAGGCTTGCAATCTGGGAGCCTAAGCACTCTAAATCGAGTCCTCTAAATTGTACAGGTCCCCCTTTATTACCTATAACTTGGCAGGAATGAGGCATGGAATGATATATTTTAAGGCTTAGGCCCCTCTCCAGTCAAAGTCCGGGAATCCACAAAAGAAGTGCTTCTCTCGTCTAGAGGTAAAACGAAATGGAAATATACCTCGGTATTCCATGTCCTCAACAGCACAGGCCCAGAAAACCACCTCTACGGAAAGCCACTAAGGGAAAACGTCACTGAATTTGCCCTTTTTTATTCTATTCTCACTCTCATTCCTTCATTCAAGACTTTTCATTTTTTTCATAGATTGTAAAACACCCATTTCTCCCTTTATCTTCATTATCGCTCTCCTCCACTTAAGTTCCACATTGCTATCAAATATTTTGAAATTACTATCCTGATGATCCTCTACACTTCTTAGAACCCTTGAATGGTTATTACCTTCACAGTAGAGTTCAAACTCTTTAACAAAACATACTACAACCTTTATAGTTTATGTTCTAATGTGCTCTTGGGATTTTATCTTATCATATCCCTTTTAACATTCTCAATTCTAGCCATGTTGAAGTAGATCTCAGACATTCCAGGATCCTCACGTCTCTGTGTTTTACTCATGTCATATCCAACTACTTAGAAATATGTAATCCCTTTTTCTTTACCTAAAACCTATCGACCCTGGGAAAGTCTTCTTTTACTTGCCGTTTTAGTTTGAGTTAGGTGCTTGCCATTTGCTTCTTATAACTCCCTGTGTAAGTCTCCATCATAGCATTGATCACACCACATGATACTCCTCTCCCTGTATTTCTGTCTTCCTGTTAACCTGTAAGCTCTTTGAGGGTAGGGACTATGCTTTGTTTACTTTTTCCCCTAGTATTTCATATAGTAACTGACACATTGAAAGTCAATAAAGGTTTGTTAAGTGATTGAATAAATTATTGAATGAACCAATTAGTAAAATGGCTGTTTTCCAGTGTGAAAAAATTGGGTTTGATAATAGTGCTTTAATCCAATAATCCCCATCATGGAAGTCTTGAATGCCAGAATGATGAGTTTAGGTTTATTTTGTGTTCAGCAGGAAATCATGGTGTGTTTTGAAAAGATAAATGGTTTAAAGGCTCTGCCCTTCTAGAAGATTAATCTGTCAGGTTTGGCAAGCTAGAATGAAGAGGCAGGTAACCAGTTACGAGTGTATGAGAAACAGAACTGCCTCTCTCCCTGAGAAAGCATTTGTAGTGCCATTTAAGTTTGAACACGTGGTTGGGGCTGCTTCGTTCACTTCTTTAAAGCTCTCTGTTCTGAACTCAAACAAGGACCTCTCCATCTTAACCTATGTCCTTTTTTCGAATAGTTACAGGAATATTAAGTCATTTTTTCAAGGTGATACAGCCACTGTTACTAACAGAGTCAAACTATGAATCAAGGTCTGCTGCCTCTATTTGAGTCAGAAATTGTTCAATTCCATATTTTAAAATAAAAGTCTTAATTTTTCTCACATAAACTTCTGAATTTTCATAATCCTGAAATTGTCACATTTCTTATCTGCAAGTCCTAAAATCAGTATAAGTGGGAATCAGTACATCATACATGTTGTCGAGAAGTTACAGAACTGCATGCCATCTTCTTTCTTTAAGCTCTTCAGAGCAGTAAGAAGCCCACTTAATGTCTACTTTATAACCTTCTATTTTAACAATCACTTGATTTCTCTGTGCCTTGTCTTCAATAGGTTCTTCATTCTAAGAAAATATAGGGGAAATTATAAATAATTGTATGCCATATTTTAAGAAATTATATGCCCCGTTTTCTATGACCATTGTGGTAATATCCATCTTCACTCTAACCAAGTTTGAGAATTTAATCCTATATTCTTATCAATGAGGCTCTGTTTCCCTGCAATCATTTCCAGTAACAAAAATTATCATTTGAAGCATTTCAGGAACAAAAGCACATTAGGTAATTTTGTTGAATAGAGATTTAGTATATGGAACTAGAAATTTATACAATCATTTGGGGCGTGAAGGTCAGGAGTTTCCTTTCAAGAAATCCAGGAGTGCAGGATCAGCGGTAGCTACAGTCCGTGATACCAGCTGCCTTCAGGACTATAGTGGGTGGTTTTCAGGAGGCCCCTGGAAGCTAAGGGATGCCACCCTCTGTGTTCTTAATTTTCTACATGCAGTAGGTATGATCTCTGTTGCTTATCTACAGAGAGACTCTAGTGAGTCAAGAAATTCAACATGAGTATTACATGCTGCTTGCAGCTACTGCAGAAAAAGAAGAGCTTTTCTTTCTCACTTGTTTCCAAATATCAGTCTGGGGATTCTCATTAGCTGAATCTAAGGGAAAAGAGATTCTGAGAATTAGCATTCCGGGCTTCTCTCCTGTGATGCCAAGAAAAATGCAGAAAGGAATGGGGCTTCATTGAACACAGTCTGGGACACTTGTAGTCTTTACAGTTTTTCCACTTTCTTAGAAGATAATTTTGCTTAGTAATGAAGAGAAAATTATAATAATAATGCCTACTATATTTAAGCAATGCAAACATGAAATGAAAATGCTGTCCTACTGGGAGACCACTTGCAGTACATCATACTTTCTACGTCCTCTGTTCCAAAGCCATGTGCTACATAAACTTTTTCACTGGGATCTCATGCAGATTTTTAATACAGATAGTGACTTTGAAGTCCATTTAGAATATATCTGGAAACATTGCTCATAAAATGATGGATATTTCATGTTGTATTAATGTAAATATAATGCTTGTTACTTGTCTCAATGATTTTATTACTCATTTTCTAGCTAATAATAAGTATTTGATAAATGTTTATTAAATTAAAATGAGATTATAAGGATTTAGGCTTTACAAATGTTTTTTGATCAAGTATTTAACTTGAAATGTATGGACAATTGGGATTTTGGACCCTTTTCCATTTATGTCATTAGCTTTGCTGCTAACTTTGTAGCTGACAGGTCAGGTCGTGGCTGGATGATGTATGGTGGCCTCATGCACATGTCACACAACCATCAAGCTATTGGCCAGGGTGACAGGAGTGACTGGGTGACATTTCTTTCATAATCCATCAGACTAGCCTTGGCTTATTCACCCCTTTCAAGGTTCCAAGATCATCATGAATGGAAAGACAAGCACCACATGTACTCACCATCAAATTGGTATTAACTGATCAACACATAAATGCACACATAAGAATAACATCTATTGGATGTTGGGCAGGGGGGAGGGGGGAGGAGGGGACGAGTATATGCATACACAAAGAGTGCAATGCGCACCACCCGAAGGATGGACATATTTGAAACTCAGACTTAGCGGGGGCGGGGGGGGCAAGGGCAACATACATAACCTAAACATCTGTACCCCCATAATATGCTGAAATAAAAAAAAAAGAAAGAGCACCTCACGAGATGATTTTCAATTTTCTTCTTTCGTCATATTTCCTTCTGTCACATTAGTCAGAGCAAATCACATGGAGACACCCAGATTCAAGAAGTCAAGAAACAGACTCCACTTCCTGAAGGAAGAGATGCAACATCGTATTGCAAAAGGACATGCGTACTGGGATAGGAAGGATGTGCAGCTAATTTTGTAGTCTGCCACAGCAGAATAGAGTCTTCCTTGGTTAGTTGGACTAGGTGACATGTGTCTTAGGTACCCCCTGGGAAACCTGATTTGCCTTTTCACTGAGTTTTCCGTTCTTCAATCTCAGAGTCTTTCTCTTCTTCTTTTACCACATTCTTCCCATTGCTTAACTTAGGGCTGATTATACCTCATCTACACAGTAGTGATTACTGACTTGCAATTCTTTCTCCAGAGTTTTAATTGAGCTATTTCCAAAGAGGGAGTGGTAAGAAAAGTTTATAGACATTTACAGAAATAGGTCTGTAATAAGAAAATTTAATAACATTTACATGAATGTCCTTTAAAAGTTCTGAGAAATATAATACAGGTAGAATATTATATATAATGAATAAATCAGAATTTATGTATAACTATTCACATTCAGATCTTATATAGTGGAGCGGGAGAAGAAGAATGAAAAATAGAAGGAAAAAAAAGAATGAAAAATAGGCTTCCTTCAAAAAAGAAAAAAATGATTAAAAATGGAAAATTCTCCTAGAATTGATCAGAGTTGGGAGTTAGAACTGTAATTCTCAGTGGTAAGAATTTTTTTTCACTGACAGAGGATAAAGCCATAAGTGTACTTAGATGGAGCTAATATTGTTTGGGGACTTTCTGAAGAAGCCAGATGTGGCATGGAACTGCCCCAAATTGCCATCTACAAAAGATTGTGACACTTTGCCAGGACAAGCTGCGATGTAAAATCAAATCAGTTAACAAAAATTCAATAAGCAAAGATGCCCAGCATGTTTATGCTGAGGCCAAGAATCCTAAAGAGAAAAGGGCAAAATATAATGGTGGTTAAATCATTTGTTTGTTCAATTAATAATTCATGTATTGTCATTCCTCCACATGTTTATTAATTCATCCAACATATATTTATCGATAACCCGCAATACATAGAATATCAGAGATAAAAAGAGCATAAAACAACAAACAGTGAAAAGCAAATAGGTTAGCATTCAACTAAACTACAACTGATCTCTGCTTTCAAGGAGGAGGATAAGAAAACAAGAAAAATACATCCATAGTAAAGAAAAATATTTAATGAAATTTGTTTGGCCACTGAAAATGCATGAAGGCTGTAGAGACAGATACTTGGTTGTTGATTTTCAATGCATTTTCCTATATAAAGAGATGTAATTTTTCCTATAATAATTTTAAAAAATTTAAATTTTTCAAATGCCTAGTTACAACAGAAGTGTTTACTGTAGCTCAAAGGAAAACAAAAATATCGTAATAAGAAAGAATGATGGGCTGGATGCACTGGCTTATGCCTGCAATCCCAGCACTTTGGGAGGCTGAAGCAGGAGGATCTCTTGGGACCAGGAGTTTGAGACCAGCTTGAGCAATATAGGGAGACCCCCATCTCTATAAAAATAGAGAAATTACCCGGGCATGCTGGTGCACACCTGTATTCCCAGCTACTCCAGAAGCTGAGACAGGAGGATCATTTGACCAGAAATTTGAGGCTGCAGTGAGCTTTGGGACACTACTGCTCTCTAGCCTGGGCAATAGAGCAAGACTCTGTCTCAAAAAATAAAGAATAAAAATAAAGAACATGTTGAGCAGTGATCAGAGATCCTCAAGAATTTCTAATCAGTATAAATAACACTATGGAGCAGTTTTTAACTCAGACTGAAATAAGTTAAAACAAATTATTTGTTCTTGTTATAACAAGCAAAAGTCACCCCATTCTAGATGATGAGAAGGAATCTTGGGTTTGGGAATTAGGCTGCATATCTGGACTTAAAAAATGTTTTCAATGAACCATGTTGAGTTTTAAATTAAAAACACAAAATGCATAGTTTAAGTGAACCTTTCGATGTTATTTATATATTTATGTAACCATTACCAATTCAAGATAGAGGATATTTCCATCACCCCAAATGTTCCCTTTGTGCCACTTTCCTGTCTTCAGAAATTGCATTTGTCTTTTCTAGATTTTCATAGAGATGGATTCATGCAGTATATACTATAGTTTCTGGCTCCTTCATTCAGCATAATGTTTTAGAGATTCATCTAGTTATTGCTACTAGCAGTTCAATACATTTTCTGGTTGGGTAGTCTTCCATTGTATGCGTGTATCATGAATTGTTTATCCATTCACACTGCCATCATTCAACACATTTGGTTGCTTCTAGTTTTAGGATATTATTCATGGTATAGACATTTATGTATCATTCTGTTTGGACATATTTTCATTTCTCCTGGGCAAATATTTTAATGATGTTGCAGTGTCTGTATGGGGGTGGTATCTCATTGCAATTTTAAGTTGTATTTCTGTGATGACTAGTGATAGAGAACATTTTTTATAAGCTTATTGACTGTATCTTCTTTTGTGAAGTATCTTTTCAAACCTTGTTGACATTTTTAAATTGAATTGATTTATTATTGAGTTATAATTTTTTCACAATGCAAATCTTTTATCATAGACATACACAATACACCTATATAGCAAAATAAGAATATATAAAATATTCAAATATTCTCAAATTGTGGTTTTTCTTTTTATTTTTTTATAAATGCCACTCAAAAAGCAAAAGTTTTTAATTCTAGTACAGTCCAATTTATCAATTTATTTTTTTTATTTTTTGTATATTTTATGTCCTGAGAATTGTTGACTACCTCCAAGATCATAAAATTCTTTTTTTTCTTTACTCAAACTGAAATTTATGTAAATCATTCTTTCTTATGTATTCTTCTAGAAGTTTTATAGTTTAGGTTTGGGTATATGATACATGCCGAATTAATATGTATGACATTATTTAAGGTTTGGAGTTTCTTTACTCCACATGGAATTTTATTAAGGTTGGTGAAAAAGTAATTGCAGTTTTGCAATGAATTTTAAATCATTATAACCAGGTTTGAACACATCTTTATTAATCAAAATAGGAACCATTACAACCAACACATTTTTGCCAATGAGAAATAAGTTTATTTATTCCTATAGCGTAAAAATCTGTGCTTCGGGTTTCCACAAACTCTTCGTTAACATTTTCTGCATCTTGCTGGTTGTGAAAGCATTTTGCCTGCAAGAAGTTGTCGAGATGCTTGAAGACGTGGAAGTGGGTTGGTGAGAGGTCAGGTGAATATGGCGGATGAGGCAAAACTTCACAACCTAATTCCTTCAACTTTTGAAGCGTTGGTTGTGTGACATGTGGTCAGGCGTTGTTGTGGAGAAGAATTGAGCCCTTTCTGTTGATCAATGCCAGCTTCAGGCATTGCAGTTTTTAGTGCATCTCATCGATTTGCTGAGAATATTTCTCAGATATAATGGTTTCTCTGAGATTCAGAAAGCTGTAGTGCATAAGACCGGCAAGCAGACCACCAAAAAGTGGTGGTCTTTTTTTAAATGTAAATTTGACTTTGGGAAGTGCTTTGGAGCTTTTTCTCAGTCCAGACACTGAGCTGGTCATTGCCAGTTGTTGTATACAATCCACTTTTCGTCGCACGTCACAATCCGTTGGAGAAATGGTTCGTTGTTGCATACAAGAAGAGAAAACAGACGACACTTCAAAATGACGATTTTGTTGATTTTTGGTCAGCTCACAAGGCATCCACTTATTGAGCTTTTTCACCTTTCCAATTTGTTTTAAATGCCAAACAACCATAGAATGGTCCGACTTTGAGTTCTTTGGTAACTTCTCATGCAGTTGTAGGAGATCAGCTTTGATGATTACTCTCAATTGGTCGTTGTCAACTTCCGATGGCTGGCCATTGTGCTCCTCATCTTCAAGGCTCTCATCTCTGTTGCAAAACTTCTTGAACCACCACTGCACTGTTAGCAGTCCCTGGGCCAAATGTGTTATTGATGTTGTGACTTGTCTCCACTGCTTTACGACCCATTTTCAACTTGAATAAGAAAATCACTCGAATTTGCTTTTTGTCTAACATCATTTCCGTAGTCTAAAATGAATATAAAATAAACAGCAAGCCATAAGTCATTAGCAATAATCATAAAGTGAGAAATGTGCATTAAAATGATATATAACAACCACATTTATTTAAGAATGTATTCCAGTATCAAATGGCAAATTTCAACAATGCTAAAACCACAGTTACTTTTGCACCAACTTACAGTTGTTGCAGCACCATTTATTAAAAAGGCTATGCAGCTTCCAATTGAATAATGTTGACACTTTTTTTTGAAAATCAATTGCCTATATGTGTGTGCCTCTATTCTTGGCATCTTTCCATTCATTCCCTTGGTCTGTAATTCTATACTTGCTTCAATAAAACACTTGTTTGCTTAGTGTAGTTTTATAAGTCTTAAAGTAGTGTGACCCTTTCATCTTTGTTTTTCTTATTCAAAATTGATCCAGCTAGGCAGGTGTGGTGGCACATGCCTGTAGTCCCAGCTATTCCAGAGGCTGAGGCAGGAGGATAGTTGTAGCCCAGGAGTTTGAGGCAGCAGTGCACCACGATTGCACCTGTGAACAGCCACCGCACTCCAGCCTGAGCAACATAGTATGACCTGGTTTCTTAAAAAAAAAAAATTGACTATTAGAAGTTCTTTGCATTTTCATATTTATTTTATAATAGTTTGTTAATGTCTCAAAAATAGGCTGCTGGTGTATTTATTGGATTTGTTTGAACTGATAGGTCAACTGGGCCTATGTACCATTTTTGAAATATTGAGTTTTCCAACCCTGGCACATGGTATTTCTCTCCATTTCTTTATAATGCTGTAATTTTTCTCAGCAATGTTTTGAAGTTTTATTTTAAAGACTTTGCACAAGTAGTGTTAAAATTATTCACAAGTATTGAATGCTTTTTTATTTTATCATATGTCTTACTAGTATTTTAATTTAAATTTACATTTTCTTCAAGTTGTTGGACATAGACACACAAGTGATTTATTTTTTTTGATCTGGTGTCTCAAAACTTTACTAAATATCCTTTTGAATTCTATTAGAGTTTTTTTTCAGATTTGTTAGTATTTTATCCATGCACATGAGTCCCGTCTGCAAATAATGTCTGTTATGCTTCTTTATAATTGATTTGATTTTTATTTATTTTTCTTGTCTTATTACACTGAATAGGATCTCAAATATGATATTTAATAGAAAAGGTGAAAGAGGACATCCTTTCCTTTCTTCTGATATTTATGGAAAAGCATTTGGGCTTACACAATAAACACAATGTTTTTGCAATAAAAACTATAGTTTTTGTTTATTTTTATTTGTTTTGTTCTGCAGTCAATGTTCACTGAGTTGAAGGAGTTCCCTTTATACTTTTGTTCTTATTTTCTTTTGTGTTATTTGTTGTCTTTTGTGTTGTTTTTAATGAATGGGAGTTGAATTTTGTCAAATGTTTTTCTACATCTTTTGGGACTCTATGGTTTTTTATTAGCCTGTTAAAAAGGACATTGCAGAGATTGTTTTCTGAATGTTGACTAAGCCTTGCATTCCTGAAGTAAACGCCACTTGGTCATTGTGAATTAATTTTTTACATTATTAATAGATTCACTCTGTGAATATTTTGATAAGAATCTTTGCCTCTAGGTTCAAACAGCATATGGTTCTGTTGTTTTCTTGCGATATCTTTGTTTGATTTTAACATCAGGTGGTGGCTTCATGAAAAGTTGGTAATTATTTCCTCCTCTTCTATTTTCTGAAGGTTTAGGACATTCAGTATTCCTTAAATGTTTGATAAAATTCATCTGTGAAGCAATCTAGGCTCAACATTTATTGTTTGTTAGTTTTTGTTCTTTAGTCTGTTTATATGTGGATGTAGTTAATTACTATGTTAATTTTTTAAATATATGCAGAGCTATTAAAATTTTAATTTTGCTTAACTCAATTCTGTTAAGCCATGTCTTTCACAAAATTTTCCTATTTTATCTTTGTCAGATATGTTGACATAAAGATTTTTATAAAATCTTATTGGAATATCAATGTATAAAATCTTAGTGATGTCTTTCATTTCTGATGCTGCTATATTTTATCTTTTTTTCTTTTAATTTTTATTTGGCTAATTGAAATTTGATTGCTTTTATTGATTTCTTTGTGCTATTTTTAGGTTTGATTTTTTTCTATTGCTTAACCATTTTCTATTTCACGTTTCCTTTTAATACCTACACACGCCCCCACGCGCTCGCACGCGCACACACACACACACACACACACACAGAGTTCACCTTTGAATAACACAAATTTTCTTCCACCTCTGCCTCCCTGAGAGATAAAACCCTTCCTCTTCCTCCTGCTCAGCCTACTCAATATAAAGATGAGGAAGATGAAGATTTTTATGAAGATCTGATTCTACTTAAAGAATAGTAAATATATTGTCTCTTCCTTATGATTTTCTTGATAAAATTTTCTTTTCTCTAGATTAATACATTGTAATACAGCATATATAACATAGAAACTATGTGTTCATCAACTTTATTTTATCAGTAAGGTTTCCAGTCAACATAGGCTATTAGTAGTTAAATTTGGGAGGAGTCAAAAGTTATACACGGATTTTTGACTGGAAGTTTGCACTTCCTATTGTTCAAAGGTCAACACTGTGTGTGTGTGTGTGTGTGTGTGTGTGTGTGTGTGTCTAAATTATTTTACTCATTTTTATTTAGTTATCTGTTTCCCATTGCTGAAGCTTAGATTATTTACTTTAGAATTTTCTTTTTTCTAGTACAAGTTTGTAAAGCT
>CAUYSK010108725.1:0-33039 GCA_963575035.1 Avahi laniger | reverse complement strand
ATGAGCCCACTTTAATCAGGGCTCAGTTTAATTATTTGTTTACTTGTTTGGGGGAAGGACAAGCTTGGTTGGCATATGGCCCAAATGAGACAAAAAGATTCCCCACTGGCAATAACACCACCATGACAATTTGGATAAGCGAAATTCACAGCCCTACTAAAGAACCCTATTAATTCAGCTGCCCTCAAAAAGTTGGGTACACTATAACCAAAGGAAAAAAAAAGTAACTTTCTAAGCCCCATCATAGACACAGCAACTATAAAAGCTCCCTTGGAGTTTTGTTTATTTGTTTGTCTGTTTGTTTTGAGACAGACTCTGCTCTGTCTCCGAGCTAGAGTGCAGTGGTGTTATCATAGCTCACTGCAACCTCAAACTCCTGGGTACAAGTGATCCTCCTGCCTCAGCCTCCAGAGTAGCCGAGACTGTTAAGTGCACACCAGTTAATTTTTCTATTTTTAGTAGAGATGAGGTCTCCCTCTTGCTCAGGCTGGTCTCCAACTTCTGAGCTCAAACAATCCTCCCATCTCAGCCTCCCAGAGTACCAAGATTATAGGTGTGAGCCACCACGCCCAGCCTCTCCCTTGGAGTTTGAACCCTCCTCCACTACAGCCAGAGATCTTCCTAAAATGATAATCTCATTATCTTATTCCTTTAAAAAAAAGTTAAGATTTTCATAGTCTTCAGGATAATGCCTCAAAGCCTTCAATATCTAGTCTTTTCTCTCTAGCATTTCATCCTCTCTCAGTTTATTCCCTCTTCCCCCAACCTTTTCAATTCCCCCAAAATGCTTTGCTTTCTCCTAATTCTAGGGCTTTGCATATTCTTATCAGTTGCCCATCCCCTTACCTCAAACCAAACTCCTGTGCTCACCTCAGCTGATGCATCACTTTGTGACCCATTCCCTGACTCCATCCCCCAAAGACTCTAGTATTTTCCCTAATCTAGCACTTAAAATAGAATGCTATGCTGT
The DNA here is from genome assembly GCA_963575035.1 of Avahi laniger. NCBI lineage: Eukaryota > Metazoa > Chordata > Mammalia > Primates > Indriidae > Avahi > Avahi laniger. The sequence continues at coordinate 32,069 of CAUYSK010108725.1, read as the reverse complement.
AATTGCTTTTTTACCAAGCCTATTATATATTCCCAACACATAGAACAGTGCTTGACACTTACTAGGCCCACTCAATAAACAAGAAAGGTAAACATTTCTGGATGATGGTGCAGTTCCTGACACACATCTAAATTGTTCCTCAAAATTCTATAGAAACCCATAGGGTTCCTCTCCCATTATTTTGAATGTAGGTAAATGTATAAACTTTTCTCATTTTAAGGGCTTTACTAATAGTAATTTAGAAATAAGCAGAGTTTATGGAAAACTTACAAAGGCATAAGAATAATATACAGTTATGAAGCTAAGGATACTTTGTGAAATCAATAAACTCGAAGCCTTTTTTAGACTCAGGCTTCTTTTATTCCTCAGGGAAGTTTCTTTAACCAAGTCTCCAGTCACGTATTCCCAATTGCTTCTGATGTACCCTTGTATGTTTCTTAGCCATTTCGAACACAAAATGTACAAAACCGAAATCATCTTCCTGCTGCTCCTTCTGTTTCTGGTTATCCCAGAGAATAGCATTAACCAAAAATGATATGGCTGTAAGCAAGAGCCACCAAATCTTCATATCAAAAATCCGAGGGCAGACGCGGTGGCTCAGGCCTGTAATCCTAGCACTCTGGGAGGCCGAGGTGGGAGGATTGTTTGAGCTCAGGAGTTTGAGGTTGCAGTGAGCTACACTGACATGTGACATGCCACGGCACTCTACTCAGGGCAACAGAGACTCTGTCTCAAAAAAGAAAAAGGAAAATCCTAGACTTAGGATAACTAAAACTTCACCTTGACCCCAAAATCCAGACAAGTCTTACTCTTTTATCCATTCCCTCTTCTAACGCCTTACCCAACTTCATCATTTCCCACTTCAATTAAAGTTGATAGCTTTCTAACTGTTCTCTATCTCCAAAGTCAATTCCCTTCCAATCACTCCTACAGAAAGTCATCCACACTAAGTACATCCTAAAACATAAATCTGATCATGCCAGTCACTTAAATCACTCAATCACTTAAAATTTGTCTCCACTGCCAATTTTATGTACTTTTAATGTACTTTCTCCTTATTGCAAGAGCCTGCATAAAAAACTGTCCTGTGCATTTCACCTTTCATCCTGGTGACATTCAGTAAACAAGTCAAATGCACCGAATATTTGCTGGTATATTTCCCACTCTGGAGAAAACACAGTAAAGAACAGAAAATGCTGGGATGGAGTAGCTTAATGCTACAAAGGATGGTCAAGCAAAGTTTCAGTGAGAAAGCAAGTATGAGCAAAGATTTGAATGGGTGAGGGAACTATTAAGCAGTTAATAGGGGGAAGAGCATTTAAGATCAAAGGAATGGGAAATACCAAATTGGGATTAAGCCTGCACCTCTGAGAAACAAGAAGGAGGCCTGTGTGGATGGAGTGGAGTGGCCTAGCAGCACAGCAGAAAGAGATAAAACAGGAGATAACAGGGTAAGGAGGAGTGACAAATTGTGCAGGGCCTCACAGGTCCTAAGACTAGCATTTTACTCTGAGTGAAAACTAAAAGTCACAGAAGGGTTTTGAGGAAAGTAATAAAAGATCACTTTGGGCCAGGTGTAGTGGCTCACACCTGTAATCCAAGCACTTTGGGAAGCTGAAGCAGGAAGATCACTTGAGGCCAGAAGTTCAAGACCAACCTAGGCGATCTCTAAAAATATTTTTTTTTAAAAATTAGCTAGGCACAGTGGAACGTGCCTGTAGTCCCAGCTACTTGGGAAGCTGAGGCAGGAGGATTGTTTGAGCCTAGGAGCTTGAGGCTGCAGCGAACTGTGGTCACAACACTGCACTCCAGCCTGGGTGACACAGTGAGACTGTCTCTTGAAAAAAGAAGAAAATCACTCTGCCTGCCTGTACTGTAGGGGAGCAAAGATAGACACAGGAAGCCCACTTTCAAGACTGTAATAATCCCGGTGAGAGATGATGGTGGTTTGGACCAGGTGGTAGCAGCAAAGACAGCGAGAAGTAAACAGATTATATATTTTGAAGGTTTTGTAAGTACAGCCAAAAAGACTTCCTGATGTACTGAATATGGGGTATGAGAGATGACTGCTGGCCTCTGCAAATACAAGAAGGAAAGGACCACTGAGTTAAGAAGACTTCAAAAGGAGCAGGTTATGGGAAGAAAAACAGTAAATTGGCTTGAGGTATTTTAAATCTGAGATAACTGGTATCACATTCAAGTGGAAACATCCAGTAGGTGGCTGGAGACTGAGTTCAGAGGAGAGTTATTGGCTAAAGATGTCATTTTAAAACACGTTGGTGGCAGCTGTCAAATCTGTAATAATAACACAGCGATAATATTAATTTTATCTTATGAAGTACAATTGGAATGGATATTACCTGATCTGATGGTGTCCCCTTCATCATTCCTGAGTAGCTACATTTTACTATGAAAAAGGTAAGGTTTCTTTCACCGTATCTTCTAGAATTAGATGTGATGGAGAAGAATGGGGGCATTATTCTCCCACACGTCTATAATTCCGAAGTAAGGCAACCAATGGGCTGTTAGGCAAGGGCCCCAAAAGCACTACTGTGCGTGATCAAAGATTAGAGGGTCATAATGGATAACTTTCAGAAACATATTTCTATAATGCTTTTCAAAGGTTCTGAATCTTTCCCCTCCTCAAAGGATATGAAAATGTCTGCTTTAAAACAAAATTCACCTTAGCCAGGCATCTTGGTGCACACCTGTAGTCCCAGCTACTCGGAAGGCCAAGGAAGGAGGATCATCTGAGCCCAAGAGTTTGAGGTTGCAGTGAGCTACAATGATGACACTACACTCCTCACCCAGGGCAACAGAGCGAGATTCTGTCTTAAAATAAAATAAAAAATAATAAAATAAAATAGACTTCGCTTGAGAAAGGGAAGAGGATACAAGATCCCAACTAATGAAAACTTTAAAATATCCTTTATAATTTAACTCTACTTCTTGCCCAATAGTAACCCTGTGGAAATACTTTAAATGAGCCTATCCTGATCTGGAACATAAACACTATGTTTGTTCATTCGACAAGTATTTACTGAGTACCTACTATGTGCCATGAACTTTTTCAAGTGCTGGGGATACAGCACTGAAAGAAAACAAAACAAAAAAAAAAAACCTCCCTTGAAGAAAGCTTACTTTCCAGAAGATGGAGCAAGCCAACTGGTGCCAAGTGCTATGGAGAAAAATAAAAACGAGGGCATAGTGGGAGTGGAGTGCAAAAATTAGAATTTTAAATACAGTAGTTAGGAAAGGCCTCCTTGAGGTACTGAAAACAAATTGTGAAGAATGAACAAGCAGAGCAGTTTTCAATCTTTTCTGTCTGAACACACCTGAGATTCAGTTGAGTAAAATAGAATATCCATGGATAAGCTAAATATTAAAAAGACTGTCACCTAGGGGTGAAAATCAAATTGAATTCATTAACTAAAGAATCAAAATGAAACTGACAAACGTGATCTTTAAGAGACAAATGTCTTCAACTCATGAAAACTGGATTGAGCCTTCAGAGATCAATTCAAAGTATCTAGGTAAACTGGGACTCGCAATCCAAAGGTAGAGAAAGTAGAATGCACAACAGCACGGAAAACTTATGTTCTAAGAACTTGGTGAAAAGGAATTACAGCAGAGGGGAGGAGTGACAGGGGGTGATGAAAGGGAGGGTGGCAGTAGATTTCAAAAGACAAGCATGACCTGATATTATTATACATATTAGGAATTTGGGACTGAAGGAGGGAGGCAAGGAGGGAAGGAGGAAAAAAATAGAATTTGGGACTTTAATCATGTCGATGGGGAGCCACCTCAGAGTCTTTGAGTGGTTTCACAAAATCCCTTTCATTCTGTGTGGAAGATGTATTATAAGACCAGAAAAGAGGATACCTCCCAGCATTCTAGACAAGACATGATTGGAGTCTGAACTAAAGCAGTAGTGGTGCTGAATGATAAAGATGGAAATAAGATGTTTAAGAGATAAACTAAACGGCCTCAAGTATGGGACACAAGGAGAACATATTCAATAACAACTTCAATTTTTGGCTTGGATAATAGGATGTGGTACCATTCAGAGAGACTGGATAAGTATGAAGAAAAAGAAGAGATGGTTAATGGGGAAGTGATAGGTGTCAGGGCATAAATTCTCTTTTCAACACACCAACAATTCAGAAGATTTACAGGACATCCAACTGGGAAATGTTCAGTTGCCAATTCGACATGGAGGTTTGCAGCTTAGGAAAGGAAACTGAAACGTCAAGTACACATAGTACTTTCTAAAGAGCTTGGCCATGAAAGCAAAATAATAGAGCTCTAATTAGAGTTTACATGTTGGAATTAACATGAATTTTTTCAAGATGGGAAAGACTTAAATATGTTTACATGCCAAGATGAACCAGTAGGGAGAATATGACAATACAAGAGAGGCACAAGATGACAACCAACAAGGAGTGATAATGGATTTGGGGCACAGAAAGGGGTGCTGAACAGAGAGATTTCAACACTGTAAGGAGAACATAAAGAAGGCTCCCTATCCCAAGAATGGAAAAACAAGCACCACATGTACTCACCATCAAATTGGTATTAACTGCGCTTTGATTTTAAACGGAGTAAAAGCCAGAGGTGAGTCAAATGATTAGGCAGTGATTCTAGTCTTTCTCAGCCTGCTGCGGTGTTGGGAGCAAACAGCACAGATTGCGTTAGGCAAGTGCCCTGGTTGAATAAAAACAGCAGAGGGAAATGATGACTTCATTATGAGACGGGGAATGCCATCGGTGGGCTTCCATGTTTGTGATTTAAGCTTTCTTGCAAATCTTGATATTCCATTAAAATGCTTAAACTGTATATAAACATATCTATAACACATACATAAAAGGAATTTACATGTAAACACAAATGTATATAAAATACATTTATATGTACATATATTCAACATTCACCTCAGCGTGGAACAAAGGAAGAATACATATATTGGTGTCTGCTTTTATTTAACATCAAGATTAATTATTTTTCAAGGTAAATATTGACTAAAGTGGGGACCAGAGCAGCGTGTACCTCTCAGTTCAATAATTCTTGATGTTAACTTTAGCAGAAATCAATGTCTGCTTATTGTACTCCCAAGAGCCAATGCAGGCAACTCTACCATTTTAAATACATTTTAGTTTTAAAATTAAATTAAAATCTGGGTCTTGGATCTCGTGGGTACCGTGTACTTCCAATTTTTTTCTACAAAATGTTAAATAAAACATTTATTGGGTTCGTGACTCCTATCAACAGTCGGAAGCTATTCTTCCTCCTCAGCTGGGAGGGAATTGTTACAAGGTAGTTCGATGAGCAGCAGCTACTCAGAGGAGTCAGCAGAGACTGAGGGACGTGGCTGCTTTATACTAGAAATAGCAATCAGACGTCTGTCCTGCTCTTTGCCATGAAGGAAGGTGAGTGGCTGTTTCTGACTTCCTCACGCCAGTGGTTCTACAAGTTTGGGTGCAGGAAAGAGAAAAGTTCTGATGAGCCTAATGCCAGTTCCAGCCACTCATGCAATGGAGCCAGCAGGGGCTGTGAAGCGGAGGTGCACCCGGAGATTCACACCTGTGCGTCTCTGCGTGTGCGCAGTGGTGGGCTGCCTGGACGTGCGGGGTTTGGTACCTACTGGAACAACTGCAGCAGTTGACTTAGCTGAACGAAGCTGCTTTCAACCCTGGGAGAGCTGTAAACCAAGGCAACAAGCAAACCAGAATGAGGTTCTTGTAACCTCCCTTTAGTGATATGTGGAAGCCTCTGCCTCTACAAGCTGCTGTGGTCTTACCAGTTGGGAAAGTCAGAGTGTTAAGGATTTAGGGACTCAGCCACCTCTGGAACCCCAGCTGGCTGGAAGGGTTTGGAGTGGAGGAATGGAGGCAGCAGCAGCAGAGCCAGCCCACACTGAGCTCTATAGGACGATTCTGGTCATTACTAAGATTTTACATGTGACACACCTACCTCTCCTGCTCACTGTGTAGGGTTGTCTACGTGAATGCCTGTCAGACTGTAACCTGGACACATACGTGTACACACACATGCACACACATACGTGCATACATACACCCATGTGCCCATCCCTCAAGTGTAGAATGACTACTTTACTGCATGAGGTATCCTAAGGCCACAGGCCTGTGATGCATAGACTCAAAAATTTCTAATCTAAAGAGGGAGACCGTAAGAACTGTGAAGGCCAAGAGTTCTGTTTCTTCTTAGGCACTGATATATCCCCAGCACCAAAAGATTGCTGGAGCATAGTAGGTACACAGAAATGTTTGTTGAATTTCAGCACCCATAACAGCAACACCAATTATACTACCAGCAAGAACCCTACCAGCAAATGAGAGAATTTCACTGGACAAGGAGCACTTCAATTTGTGAAGATACTACATTGCTTGGTACATGATACTTAACTAGTGAATGAATGCATGAACTTTGTATTAGTCTAGTTGTTTTAAATTACAAAATTAATACTTGCCCATGGTTTAAAAAAAAACCCAAACATTAAAAAAGGGTATACAACAAAAAATAGAATTCCTTGTTGCTCTGGCCACCAGTCTCTCTTTCTGGCAGCAACTAGTGTTTATAGTTTATGTATCCTTCTAGAAATTTTCTTTGCATATATTATACACATATACATATATGTACACATATTATACGTATACCACATATACATGTGCATGCAAATAAATAGGAATATACTCCACACACACTGTTCTGTCCTTGTTCTTGCTTTTCTTATCTTGGACACCTTTTCTTATCAGATCATGTAGATCTATCTCATTTTTTTAAAAGCTAAGGCATCATATCCACAGTATCCTGTCAAGTAGATGTAACATAATTTATTTAATCCTGCTCCAATGATGGAAATTTGCATTGTTCTGAGAGATTTGCCATTTTGAACTATTTAATCATGAACATCTTTGTTGTGCTCCAGAGGCACGATTAACACAGACTCAAAGGGAATGGTGCCTCCTGCTACACAATGCAGTGGCCCTGATCCTTACGCTTAATTTTTTAACCATGTCTGAGTATTTCTGCAGGATAAATTCCTGGTAGGCCAATTTCTGGATCAAAGGCTATGTGCAATGTAAATTTTGATACCTAATCCTCAAAAAGTTGAATAATGTTAACATGAACCAAGTAATGAGTTATTTGAGGGGTTCTCTAGAGAAAGGACTAGGAGGATTACATATATACACATACATGAACATGCAATATATATACATATACATGTAAAATAAAGAATCAGCTCATGTGATTGCGGAGGCTGAGAAGTCCCAAGATCTGCAGTCAGCAAGCTGGAGAGCAGAAGAGCTTATGGTACAGTTCCAGTCTGAGTCCGGAGGCCTGAGAAGCCAGGAGCACCGTGGTGTAATATCTAGTCCAAATGTGAGTCCAAGTCTGAAGGCAGGAGAAGATCAGTGCTCCAGCTTGAAGACAGTCAGGCAGAGAGAGGGAATTCTTCCTTACTTAGACTTTTGTTCTATTAAGGCTTCCAAGGGATTGGATAAGCCTCACCCACATTGGGGAGGGCAATCTGCTGATTAAAATGTTAATTTAACCTAGAAACATCCTCACAGACACACCCAGAATAATGTTTAACCAAACATCTGGGCACTTTGTGACACGGTGAAGTTGACAAAAAATTAGCCATTGTAAGGTTATTCCCTAAAGATTTTAATTGAGAATGAATTCCATTTATTTTTTTAATGCAACTTGAAACCAAAACAGGACTTTTTTAGTTCTATTTGCATAGATAAATTCACTAATTTTCAATGACTTGTATGCGTTTGATTTCATTTGTAGATTCTTAGTCATTGAATAAGATTTAGTGTCCGTGAATATTGTCCACCTTTTAAACATTCATTAATATATTACAATAATGCCAATCCCAGCTCTTGGCATAATGCTATCCCCTGAAAGTCCAATTTAACCTTCCTTTTACATGTGTAATCTTGCAAACATTGGTGAGCATTTTACATCCAATGGGCTTTGGGATCAAACCTTTAGAGACTTCCTTACTGATGTGTTTCAGCTTTTGGTTCATCAGCAAATTCCAGATTCATCCTTGATGATGTTTATTGCTCTCACAGTCATCCAATTTCATTTATAAATGAAACAAGTGGCTTTTGATCACATACTCTTTGCAAAGTCTGATGCACTCTGTAGAATCTGCTGTGTTCCCTTTGTATTTTAAAAGCAATAGCTGCAATAGAGACAGCTTGACCTTACCGTGAGAAATAGCATTTTATCATGAAACTTGGCAGAGCCTTCAATTTCCTCCCATCCAATATCTGTCAGTCATTCCCATTGTTCAGGAAACATTTTCTCTGCTCTCCATGTGAAAATTGTTATCTGTAGTGGCAGATACAACTTTTCTGAGGCCAGATCATTCTCATCCCACAGCTCAATCATATTGCATTGCTAGATCCCTGCGGAAAGCCAATCGTGATCTTTAAAGTGTGTCTGCAAAGTTAGTGATGCAATAGAAAGATGTTGGATCCCTTGCCTATACCATTAGGTTACTGCTAACTCCCCCTAAATCGTGTGCCAGTCTCTCTGACCCTGCTGCTGAACCCAGCAGGAGTGAAATAGAGGCTGACGTGAAAGAAAGAGGTTCTGTTTACCAAATCCTATTGTTGAGCTGGAAGGAACTCGGTCTAATTATAACCTTCATTATAAGGACAAGAAAGCTGAAGCCCAGAGAGTTGACTTGGATTGAGTTGGCCAAGATCACTCAGGTCACTAATGTCAGAGCTGGGGCTGGAAAGCATATTTTTTGATTAACTAATTTTACTGAAGTATAATTTGTGTACCATAAAATGTACAGAACTTAAGTGCCAGTTGATGCATTTTGATAAATGTATGTATCTATATAACTGTAACCAACACATGCCAATCAAGATATAGAATATTTCGTCACCCATAGGAATTTCCCACATGCCCCTTTCTATTAATAGTTGGAAAGCAGGTCTTTGATTCCTGATCTAGGGTTTTGCCACCACTGACCCTTTCACCAATATACAGGGTGCACTCAGCATTTCGTGAAAAGAGCCCAAGGCCGGAAACAGGCTGTATGAGTTCTCATTCTGGTTCTTGCTCAATTATATGACACTGGGCAAGTAGTTTCGCTGATTTAGGGTCTTGAACTGTTATGGGATGGGGTATGGGTGAGGGGCCATATTGCAAAGGTGTTAAAGCTTATCTTTGGTTCCTCCTACCACTCTTTTCTAAGCTCCTTCTTACAGCTCCTGGGCTGTGAGGTGTAACTAGGATTGTCTGACTCCCCCTTCATTCTTTACCTGGTTTTGAGCTAGCTAGGTACTATTACAGAGTGAACTGAGGAGTCCATTTCATGTCAAGGTATTAATAACTGCATTCCTAGAGCGCTTATATTTAACAATCACAGTGATACCTATAGTTCACTGGGTATCAGGCATGTGTTTAGTCCCACACATACATTGCCTAAATGCACCCTGACTATAGAAGCCCTGATAAGCGGCAGAGTTTGCACTGGGAGCCATATCTGCCCAACTCTAAAGCCAAGACACTTTCCATCTCTGCTGCTCTGCTCTGCCTTAGGGAACTCCTAGAGATGACAGTGGCTTAACCCAAAGGAATTTGAAGTAGCATGTCTTCCCAGAGGGAAAGTGACACCTGATCAGGGAGCTCACTGACATTTATGTATCACCCCAGTGCCGCCAGAGGGGTTGTCCTTCTGGTCCCAGGATGACAGAGAGAAGCCTAAGAAAGTCCCATGAATGGTACATTGTTCCAAGTGAGTGTGACTGTGCCGAAATGTGTCTGGGACAATCTTGTGCACTGGGATTTTGACCGGGAATGAGATGCAGCAGATGGATTCTGGAGGGAAAGCAGTGATTAGAGGCAATATAGCCTATAGAGAGTAAGCTTCTAGGCTGGTTAATTATAGCAATGGGAAAGAAATCATTACCCACTCATTCAAGGAAGAGATTCTTGCTAGGGGCCCCATGCCTGCTAAAGGGGAGCTAGAGCCTCCTCCTTGCAACATGAAGAGAGGTGATCTGTTTTAAGAATGTGAGCTAAATCTTATTCACAAAAATGCTTAGGAAGTTTGGCCTGAAAGAGTACTCAGAGATTCAGTTGGGGCATCTAATTTCACGTGCTTGCCATTGTCTGACGTGCAAGTTTAGCATGGCACTCCTTTTACAAAGCCCTCTTACCTATTAAGAGTTTTCCTAAAGTGGTACATAGGAGATTGTGAGAAACAAAAGCAACTCAACAAATACAGGCACCAAATTAAGTACAGCACATGTAATTCAGAACATATTTCTCTGTGCAAGGGCTGAGCAGGCCCTGGGGGAAACAACTGAGAACTCTTCTGCTGTGTGGTTTCGGGGTGGGGTCTGGGTCTGTCTCAAGAGCAACATAGGCTGTAGCTTACTCCAAGTTAAGGCTGTTTTTTGATACCTTCTTGACTTTGAACCTGCTTAGAGATACTCTTAGGTGAGGAATCAGAATGCGGTTCTTAGTTCTGTTGGCAACACACCAGTACACATGCCAATGTCCAGAGGCAGTTCTGGAAATGCCTTAGTCATTTCTTAGCTGGGCTGAGTCCAGAGACAAACCCTGGCCCCTGAACTTTGGAAATCCTGAGGCTCAGTAGAGATTAGTTTTGCTGCTAGTGAACTCCTTCACCTCTTTTTTGTATTTTAAAGAAAGCTGTCTAAGGTCAAAGGACTGAGACTTCACAAAAGCAGATCATATAGCAAGCAATTTCATGAACAACAGACAATGGAGGCTTTGAAGGTTGCTGGGCTATAGGCGCCTGTACCCGGCCTGTGTTTTTACTTGGCTGGTGGGGCATAGAAGTCTGGTCACCTCTGCCTCAGAATTTTAGCCTTTAATGGCAGAGGGATGTCAGGAGAGGGAGCTTTTCAGAGACTGAGAGAAATAGAGAGGTTGGGGCAAGTCGTGTTGTTCACTCAGGGATGAAAAGACAAAGCTGAGCCTTGGGAGGTGACCACCATGGCCCAGGCTGAGATAACTTGCCAAAGAACTAACTGACCTCCTACCCAAACCAATGAGCCAACAAACCACTGTGGGCCGGAGCTCTGAAGAAGCGAGAGGACCCAATATCCCAACCTAAAGAGTGGCTACTTACACCTGTTAAAGGTGTAGAAAAACGTGACTTTTTCTGTGCACTATAGGATATATTTTTCTTGTAAAATTCACAAAATCTTTCTATGCTTCACCAAACTAAGAATATTCATTGTTGGCCAATGTCCAAGAATATTTATTTATGATGAATTCAGTATTTTGATCTGTCCATCAAAGTGTTTCCTAGAGCCAGTGGCACAAAGGAACGAGGGCCAGCTGAACTGCGTGTCGCCGCACCTAGCCCATCAGTTTGGTCCTGATCGTCTCCCCTCTAGCCTGCCTGTGCCCACAAAAGCCCCTGGTGGCCAAAGGAAGAAACCTCCCTGCACAGAGGAAGCCTAACCTAAAACAGAGTTCGCTTAAGCGACGTCTGTAAGGGGCGAGGCTGTCGTTGATTTCCATTCTGTGCTCTCTAATACTGGGGATCAGGAAAAGTTCTTGTTTTTAATCCCCCAAAATGCCCCACCATGCCTTAGCCCTGGGTGTTCCCATGCCCTCACAGGCCAAAAGGACCTGGGTGAATCATGAGGTATTTTAATTTGGAGCTGGATGACTGAGGGGCCCTGCACTAAGAGCCCAGTGTAATTTTAGTCATCATAGGCCTCCCTCAGGTTTCCCCCTTGTTCCTGGGCCATGTTCCTGCACGACCTTGAGAACATCAGTCAGCCGCCCAAAAGGGGGCACTGGGTGTTGCTTGAGTTTCACTGATGTTGGCAAAGCTTAATACAGTGACCGTATTTTTTATGTAAAGGATAAAGAGAGTGGAATGAGACTTCCTCTATGATGACAAAAATCTCCTTTTCCATCCCATTTATGAGTCGAACTTCATGAACACCATAGCTCACTTACTTCATGAAAAGGAGGAGATTTTAGAAAATGATCTCGCTTATTTACTTTTTAACCAAGAACAGCTATTAACCCCCTACGGGTTAAATCAAACCCTTTAGATCCAAAATGCAACTCAAATAGAAGCAATTCTAGTTTTATTTTTTTTCTGCAGATTCAGAATCCTGCATACTTTTTTTTTAAAAAGAAAACTGTGCATTCATTTTCTCTGAAAATGACTTCTTTGTGCTCCAGTTTTTTAGCTTATAGATAAAATTGGATTCTTTGAAGAGGTTCAGAAACTAATTTTAAAAATCTAAAACCCATCAGTAAGTAACAGAGAGTCCTCTGGGTACTGTTTTATGCTCCCTAGTTCAAGGAACCACAATGTTTTTTCAAAACGAAATCTTTCCTTGTCATTTGATGTTCATCATTAAGCCATCCAAATTACATACTCTTTTCTCTTTCTGCTCATGAAAATTTCACTAATTCTGAGCAGTTACATGGAATGTTCATTTTCAATTAATGCAAAATCTGAATAATAAAGAATTCCTAGAGAAAGATATTTTTGTTTTTTGAGTATTTATTCTAATACCTTGTAACAAGTCAAGCACTCAACATTTTATGGGATATGTAAAAGATTTCTCCTCATCCTCCAAAATCTTGATTTTTTTTTGTCTAATTTTTTAATTTTAGAAATTTAAAAAATACAGAACAGTATGAAGAATGATAAACAACCTATATACCCACTGCTCATTAACATTTTATTATATTTGCTTTCAGTCTTTTTAAATTAAAAAAAAAAATCTGGGCATAGTGGCTCATGACTCCAATCCCAGCACTTTGGGAGGCCAAGGCAAGAGAATTGCTTGAGGCCAGGAATTTGAAACCAGCCTCACTATGACAACATAGTGAGACCCTGTCTCTACAAAAAATAAGAAAAACTATTCAGGCGTGGTGGTATGCACCTGTAGTCCCAGCTACTTGGGAGACTGAGGCAGGAGGATTGCTAGAGCTCAGGAGTTCAAGGTTTCAGTGAGCTACATTCACACTACTGCACTCCAGCCTGGGTCACAGAGTGAGACCCAGTCTCTTAAAAAAAATAAAAATTAAAAAAATAAAACATTACAGATTAAAGTCCTCTTTGTTCCCCATTCTGTCTCATTCCGTTTCCAGAGACAATTAATGTTATGAATTTGAGGTATATTCTTAAAATATTTTTGAATACTTTTACATGCATTGTTATGTATCAAAGGACAACATGTGCATATGTGTGTGCATATGCTTGTGTTTTAAATGTATATAAAGGGCAGTTTACATACTTTTTGTGTATATTACCTTACAAGTCCCTTTTTTAGTCAACATTGATGTATCCATGAATATATCTATTAGTGGATGAGTTTTATTTGTATTATTTATGGTATCTGACATATTTTAAATCACCTATACCATTTTGGTTTGGTTGGTTTTGTTTGCTTTTTTCCTCTCTTCTTATCTTCTTTTGAAGTGGTCTGTTTTTCTTTATTTCCTTGTCTAGTTTGAAAGTTACATATTCTATTTCTAGTCCTTCAGCAGGTACCTTTAAAATTTTGTTATACACGATTCATACTATTTTAAAATAAATACTAAATTTAATTTACATTCTTCTAAATAAGCAAGAAATTTAGCACAGTTGTATTTTACTCCAAACAATCCCCTTCAGTCTCCCATATTACTGTTGTCTGTTTTATTACTACCTTGTTTTTAGAGATTGGTTATCATTATTAGTTAACATATTTTCCCCTTTCTCACTGTTGTTTTTGAATTCCAACTTTCATTTTGGTTTCTTATTCTTTCTTGCTAAAGTCTCTCTTTCAGTAGTTCTTTTGGTAAGAGTCAGTTAACTCTCTTGAGCTTTGGATGTATAAGAATATATATTAATATTACTTTCACTCTTGAATAATCACTTATCTGGGGATAGAATTCTGTTGTCAGTTTTCGTCTCTAAACACTTTGAAGATAGAATTCACTCTCTTCTGGCACTTGCTGCTTCCAAGGAGAGGTTTGTTGTCTGTCTGAATGTGTGATTTTTCATTTGGAGATGGTTTGCCTTCTCTTTCTCATGGCTTTTTTTTTTATTTCAGCATATTATGGGGGTATAAATGTTCTCTTTGCTTTTAAGATTTTCTCTTAATATTCTGTAGTTTCACCACAATGTGTCTGTGGTTGGAATTTTTTTTATTGATCCGGCTCATGACTCAGTGCAATTTTTGTTTATTTTTAAATCTTAAGCATTTCTTTGTTTCTGAGAAATTCTCATTCATTGTCTCTATTCTATTTTCTGGAATTTCTACTATAATAGAAATATGCTCAGTGGTCGCCTTTCTATCTATCCTCCATGTCTCTTAGTGACTTGCTCCTATTCTTAATTTCTTTATTTTTTTGTGCTATGTTTGCTGTTATTTTTTCAGCTTTCAATTCATTAATTATCTTTTCAATTATTTCTTTTTTATTTCAATGAGTATATTTTCATTTCTTGGCTTTTTTTCAAATCCAATTGTTCTTATTTCATAATCTCCTAATCTCAGATTGGGGACTTGCATTCTTTTCCTTTTCAACAAGGATCCTATTTTTAAAATATTTTCAGATGTTTTGTTTCCCTATCCTGAATCCTCACATTGCAGTGTGACTGCAGGGCTTCTAGAAACAGGTGGGAAACACCTATTAGTTAAAAAAAAAAAAAGACATCAATCTGCCTTTATCATCAAGTTAGATTTTGTTTGACTCCACAGTAAACAAATAAGCTTGAAGTGCAGGTTCCCCTAGGTGTAGAGAAGCCACCCCAACTGCCTCAAGGTGTAAGACTAAGGCAGAATCAGAAAGAAAGAGGTTAGTATGTAGGAAAGTGAAGGCTGAAGCCCGCCTATAGGTAGGACCAGCTTCATGGGGATGTGTCCGGCCCAGTCACACAGCACCCCACGCTTGGTTTAATGTTCTGTTGCTGTTACCACCCTGAAATCCTTAAGTATCTTGAACAAAGAGCCCTGTTCATTTTGATTTGGGCCCAGAAAATTACGTAGCTGGTCCTGGTACTAGGGGAAGTCCTGAGGAGACAGGAAGAGGAAGGAAAAGAAAAACTGACCTTTTTGACCCCAGGGCATTGTGAGCAGAAGAGACATAGAGGCAGGAGAGGCGCAAGGATTCCAAGTCTTCCTCGGCCCAGAAAGGAGGAGGATACTCTCTGATTTGAGAGAAACACCAAAGGTGGGTCCTTTTGTCCCATTTAACACTTTGGATTCTGGAAGGAAAATTCAATCCCTTCCCCGCCCCCCCTACTTGAAAACAGAAATAATAAAGCCATCTGAAAGGGACATTAAAACAAAAACTTTTTTTTTTAATTTAAAGAGATATAGTACAGTAGGATTATAAATTTGCTTACACTGTGCTCAGGTGAATAGAGAAAATGTAGTTTAAGGAAATTTTCTATTTGTTGATCTAATTTTCAACCAACATCCATAAAGAAGTGGGAGGAAAAGACATAAATTTTAAGTCAAATCCAGTAAATGTGGTCCAGTGCAATAATCGAAATAGTCCCTTTCAGTTTAATTTTCAGTCTTTTGATTTAAACATGCCCAGTTCCTCACATTTCCACCTATACGGCTTTTGCTCTCCGAGGTGTGACTGCTTGTAGCAAACATGGCCATATGGTGGCGGAGGCAGGGAGTGTCCCATCTCCCCTGGGCCCTGGGGTGGGCTCTGGGTCTTCACTGGCCTCTACAGCAGTGGAACTCCTCCTTTGCCTGGTCCCTCCTCACTGTGCTGCTACCAGTTGTGCATCTCCGAAGCTGTGTCAGCTGCCGTCTGACTGTCTCAGTTTGGTCAAAGGCGGTGTTGCCCCACTGTTCTTGACCCCTCTATGGCTCTTCCACATTCTCTAAGCTGCCTGGCCTGGGCCGCCCACCCACAGCCTCTGCAGCAGACTGTCTCATTCTTGCCAGGACGGGCCCCACGGGAGGCCCACTGACTCCCAGCTCAACTGCCTTCCAGATATACTCAAGGCTGGTGACCAATTCAGGACACACAGAGGGCTTCGTGCCTTCCTCTCCTCTTGCCACTGTGGGTTTAGTTTCCTTCTTCATTTCTGGCATCAGGAGATTCCTCTTTTTTGCTATCAAGCCCTGCTTGAAATAATTTTTTTCTTCATTTTATTCAACATTTCTGTGTGCTTAGAGAGATGTTCTATCTACCATCTTGTCTGGAAGTCCTGGAATCTTATTTTTGCTAATTTGCTTTAAAGTCATCTTTTCCAGGGATAAAGAAAGGTAAGTGCTTCAGTTTATCCTCTAAGTAAGCACAATCTGAATTAACAAAGCTTTGGTATTATTATTTATTTTTTTTGGGTCATCTAGAATACAAGGATATTTTTTTCAGTACAATGACATTTCCTATTTGTCTTGTTTATTATCAATGTAAGTCCTCAATAGCAATTAGGCTCTGTGAGAGGCTATTGTATATAATGAGCATACCAGGATACAAATAAAATTATTCCTGCTAGTCATTAAGTAGGTAACTATGGGAGCATTTACTATTATAAGGCATCCAGAAGAGGAAAATGCTCCATCTTTATGGATCATATAAACTACTTGGAGAAATAAGGTTGCATGAAATATTTAAATAACCTTACAAGTCTTCAATTTAGCAAGTGTCTGTACCAGTGCCAACTAAAACCACCTATCAGAAACTTGGAAAAGGAGAGATTACTGTTAACTGGGGTGTTCAGTAGAGCCCTTATGGAAAAAGCTTGTTTTTTGTTGAAAGTTTAGGAATGAACTGGGGTTTAGAAAGCTTAGAAAAGGAGTAAGTGTTGCATTCGTATATTAATTCAGCACTGAGTATCATGGATGTTTCCTTCTTAAGCTTCTTTTCCAATTAGAAATAATGTTTGTTGGATATTTTCTGATGACAAATGTAATACATGTTTACTGTGGAAAACATGAGAAAGTATAAAGAAGAAGATAAAGTACCATTCATAAATTTTATTAATACTTTACAGAGCCAACTAGTAACGTTTTCACTTTATAATTTTAGTCTTTTCTATGGATATTATGTTTTATAAAAGTAAAAGTTGGAATCATATTGAACTGATATCTTTTAATCTTGTTTTTTCATTTATTATCATAAGCACTTTCCTTTTCAAATAAAATTTCTCTAAATCATGACTTTTAATGACTGCATTATATTTATCATATTTGTTTAACCAATATCATATTGTGACTCACTGGGGGAAAGTCAGGTAGTTGAGTGCTCAAGATTCGTTCTCACTCTCTTTTATAATAAGAGAGCAGTGATTTTGTTTAGGAATATATTATGTCCAGTTAAAGGTTATACCTCCCAGACTCCTTGGAGTAGATGTGGCCATTGACCAAGTTTTGGCCAATGATACGTAATGGAACAGTTATTAGCAATCGGAAGAAAAACTCCTCAAAGGAAGCTGACTGAGTTGAGAGCAGCTCTATTTTGCTTTTACCTCCTATCAACTTTCTATTGCATGGAATGAGGAGTTGATGGCTGGAGATCCAGCAGGCATCTTGGATCATGAGATGACCTTGAAGGATGGAAACTGCTTCTTGAGAATGGTGAACTGGCAAGATAGAAACTTTGGTCATTGATGACATTGTGAAGATACCATATTAGCCCTGGATGGTCTACCTCTGAACTTCTTTTATGTGAGAAAGAAATATATTTCTATCTTATTTCAATGTTCTCTTATATGCAGACAAACCCAATTCTAACCGACACAGATATTTAGGCTGATTCCAATTATTTGCTGTTAGAAGCTATACCGCAATTAACATACTTGTTAAAACATCTCTGCACATTTGTCTGAGAATTTTAGAATATATTTCAAAAAGTCGAATTATCAATTAAAAGATGTATGAACTTTTTAAAAATATCTTGCCTAATTTGGGAAGGCATTCTTAGTTACTTAGTGCAGGTCCTCCTGGACAACGGACAGATGAAGGGTGAATATATATCCTGACTGTTCCCTTTACTAGAATGGCTAAGGGGGCATAGTCACAATGATGAAAAATAACCCAATAAAATATCTGTGTTTCAGGCCTATCAGGTAGTTATTCTTAAGATTTTCATTTGAATTGTACAGTGATAGACAAAAAAAAAAAATCCCAAACAAAACAAAAACTAAAGCTACTACTTGGGGTCCATTTCCTTCCTTGATTTTAGTTCACTCTGGGTTATTTGACAGATGATTATTGTTAGGGAATTATGTGAGTCAGAGGTTTTCAAACTTCAGCCCACTTAACAGTCCATCTAAAGCCTCTTAGAAAATGTAGATTCCTGAGCTTCACCTCCAGGTATTCCTCAATCGGTCTAGAGGGGGGCCTAGGAATATGCATTTCAACAGGAACCCCACCTTGAGAAGCACTGATCCAGATACTTCAAATATTTTTTCAGCTTGGATGTATGCCCCCCGAAATTTTATGTTGAAATTTGATCCCAATGTTGTAGGAGGGGCCTAAAGGGAGGTGTTTTTGTCATGAATAGAATAATGCCCTCCCTGGTGAGGGAAGTGAGTTTTTGCACCATTAGTTCCTATGAGTGCTGGTTGTTAAAAGGAGCCTGACACCCCACCCCCTTGCTGCCTCACTTGCCATGTGACTTCTGCACAAACTGGGCAGGCAGCTCCCCTCTGGCTTCTGCCATGAGTGGAAGCCATCCGGGGCCCTCAACCAGAAGCCAGGCAGATGCCGGCACCATGCTTTCTGTATAGCCTGCAGAACAGTGAGCCAAGTAAAACCCTTTTCTTTATAAATTATCCAGCCTCAGGTATTCCTTTATGGCAACACAAAAGGGACTAAGACACAGCTATTGCCAAAGTTCCATCCATTAGTAAACTTTGTTGCTTCGCTTCTTACTAGTTCTTCCAGAGAAGCTGACCAAGGATGGACACAGATGTGCAACTGAGATTGGCAATTCTGCTCTTTTCCATCAGTTGATTGACGTTTTGTGGCCATACATATGAATAATGGATAAGATATTTTCAAAATTATTTAATGTATTTTTTATTCCCCTTAAATCAAGATGCCATATGGCTCCCCATCCTTTTAATCAATGAGTTTCAATGCTTCAGGGGCAGGGTAGTCACTGGCTAGAACACCAAAGTCATCATTCAGCTTTGACTGTCAAATGAAGCTTTTTATGTATCGTATCCCCAGGGAAAAAGTGCTGTTGAAAGCTAGTCTGTGTCAAGAGAGAAAAGGAATTTCTAAATTTCTAAAGCTCCCTTTATCATGTATCATTTATTTCTAATCTTATTGGATTCTTATTAAGAGAATGAGGTCTGTAAAAATCTCTACTTTTTGTATTTTCTTGAGATTTTCTTTGCAGCCAAGTACATGATCGATTTTTGTAATATGTCTCTCCTTCAATAGATGTCAAGTTCTTTAGCTATTAAAACAAGTGAGTTGATCGTAATGTTCAGTTCCTCTGTGTCTGTATTTATTTCTTGTCTCCTAGATCTCACCGATTTGAAAGAAGTGCATTAGAATCTCCCACTCTAACTGTATTTTATTCATTCTTTTTGAATATTGAATATGCTTTTTGAATTCATTTCATTTTTATCAAAGCAAAATTCTTTTGCAGCCAAATTGTACTCTGATGCTTAAAACAACAAGAAAAAAAGCCACATAGTGCCCCGCCTTGCTCCTCCTCTGCCCCAAATTCTCAATCCCCAGAAGCAACTACTTTCAACTCTTTTTGTTTTATCTTCTTGTTTTATCTTCTTGCCTGATTATAGCTCACTGTATTTCAAACTCCTGGGCTTGAGCAGTCCTCCTGTCTCAGCCTCCCAAGTAGCTGGGACTACAGGTATACATCACCACATCTGGCTAATTTTAAACTTTCTGTAGAGACAGCATCTTGCTATGTTGCCCAGGCTGGTCTTAAACTCCTGGCCTCAAGTGATTCTCCCTCCTTGGCCTCCCAAAGCACTGGAATTACAGGTCTCAGCCATCATGCCTGGCATCATATACATTTAAAAATATTTCTTGAGCACTTACCATTCCAGGGCAAATGACCTCATGAGCTTGCATTCTGATGTGAGAATCAGACAATAAAAAAAATGGAAAATGCATGTCAATTGGTATAAAAAAAATGCTTTGGAGAAAATAAACAAAGTAAGCAGGTGGATAGGATGGGGAGGTGGAGTTGGGGATAGGCTTGTAATTTTAAGTAGGGTCAATATAGAAGGCCCAACTGAGTGGGTAATATTTGAGCAAAGTATGATATAGGCAAGGGAACCAGCTAAGTGTGTTCCAAGAAGAGCAGAATGAAGGAAGGACAGAGCAAGGAAATGAGGTCAGGGAGGTAATGGCAGGGTCCAGTGGCAGGAAGAGATGAGAGTCAGATTGTGTGGGGTCTTTAAGCACTTTGGCTTTTACTCTGAGAGGGAAACTTCTGAACAGAGTGATTGATTTAACTTCAGTTTAAAGGCATCGCTTTGGCCGTTGTATTAAGAATAGACTGAAGGGAGGCAAGGTGGAAGCTGGAGACCAGTCAGGTAACTAATGCCATAAGCCACGTGAGAGGTAAGTATGACTTGGACTAGTGCAACAGTGAAGATAGTGGGAAGTGTGAATTCTGGATATGTTTTGAAGGTAGAGCTGATAAGATTTGCTAATGGATGGGCTTTGGCAATCTGAGGAGAAGAGAACAGATGAGGAACTTTGGCCTGAGGAACAGGAAGGATAGAATTGCTACTTCCTGCAATGGGGAAGATTATGGAAGGAGCCTATTTCAGTGGGAAAATTCAGCTGTGGGCATGTCATGTTTGGGATGCCTCTTAGTCCTGCAAGTGAAGCTGTGGACTAGATGGTTGGATATTTGAATCTAGAGTTCATGTAAAAGGTTTAGGCTGAAAACGAAATGTTGGAGTTATAAGCATAGATGGTATTTAAAGCCAGGAGAGTGAATGAGAACACCCAGGGAGTGAGCGAGTATAAGAAGAGAAGAGAAGTGAAGAGGCCTAAGGACGGTGCTTTGGGTCACTCCACACTTAGAGGAGTCAGAGAAGAGTTGATAATGAAGTCAGAAGAAAACCAGGACTTCCAGTAAAGAAAGCATTTCAGGAAGAAAACACAACTTTGTCAAATGCTGCTGGTGCTCTGAACGGGATGAGTCCTGAGAATCGACCACTGGGTTTAGCACTGGTGGCCTTGAAAGAAGCAGGCTCAGTGGAACGACGGTGGGGGTGGGAGCGAGGAATGGTGAGTACAGACAAGTCTTGTCAGGAGCTTTGGTGAAAAGGGGAGCAGAGAAGTGGGGCGGTGGATGGAAGGGGATGGAAGAGGATGTAGGTTCAAGGTAGGGTGCTAAATTGCAGTGTGTTTAAATGTTACGGGATCGAATCGGCAAACAGAGAAAAGGTGATGATGCAGAGCATTGCTGGCAGGGGGATCGCATGCTGAAGTGGAGGAGTTTTCCTGAGTTGGGAGGAGGGATTGCTGGTCCGTAGTAACAGGAGGGAAGGCAGACTCCATGGGCACAAATACAAGCGCTGGGTAGAGGGCGGTGCAAGCCTGTGTGAGCTGTTCTATCCATATTCTCGATGAATCAGATGAGCTTGGATTGAATGAATTGGGTGACTTGAAGAAAGTGAGTATGGGTGAGGAAGTGCAGGGGGTTGGAGGAGAGAAGAGATGTCGTGAAATAAGTCACGGAAGTGAGTGGGAGAAGAATGATCTAGGCAGCATTAGGGCCTACTTGATACCATGACCTTGAATGTAAAATGAGACCCGTGTTTGCAGTGGCGAGTTTTTCTCTAGCCACACTGAGCTGTGTGCATGTCAGCCTGGAGCGGATGGAGAGTTCGGTTTGAAGGGGGCAAGATGTTGCCAGACAACTTGGAGTTTGTAATCCCAGAGTAATGGGGTTTATCCCTCGCTTCCTTGGGTGCAGACTGGGAAAGCTTTAAACTCCTGTGCTGCCAGAGTGATCAGTTGGGAATGGCTGAACAAGAGTGGGGGTGGTTGGTAAAGAGCAATTTTTGTCTCACAGAATGTTGCACGTGCCCGTGGGGCCGCGAATGCAACTAGGAAATGCTAAGGAAACCAATGGACCAGAAGGGATAAGAGATCATTTGGATTAGAGAGAAGTAAGACTTGCCACCAGAGGCTATCTCAAGGAAAACAAATGCCAGCTCTGGGTGTTAGTGCACTTTCCAAAAGAATCAGGTGGGATCAGGTTCCCACAGTGATTTCCAGGTTCGGGTGTCCATGGTCAATAGCAAGGACTTGGAGATCAGCACCTGGGCCACCCTCTGTACTCCTGCCACCCTGCCACCACAAGTGCACAGAAGCTTACCAAGAGACCCAGGAGCCCTCTGGGCAAGAAGAACAGAGAAGGAGGACGCATCCTGAAAGATGGGAAGTTTACTCCAAAGACACTGGGGTGAGACAAAATAACCATGTTTCATACTGGAGTTAACTGAGCTACCTTTTAATTGGTAAGTTGAAGTTTTCCCCTACCCTTCTCACTTCTACCCAGCTCAAAAATCAGACATCATTAGTCATGGGAAATAAAGGAAAATGACATAATTTTTTTCTCATTTGATTTGTAATTCATAAACTTCTACCTGGGTACAGATGTTTTGGATTATTCAGAGATTTAAAACAGACATATTACTCCTATTCCCATGTGGTAATTAAAAGTTGGCCATGTAACAAAATATTAAAAGCATGAAGAAGTCTGCAGAAAAAGGGAATAGATCCAGACATTCTAGGGGAATACCAGCCTCTCTCTAGGCCAAGCCAGGAAGATCTTGTGCATTCACTGATGAGCAAGAAGAAAAGCCACTTGTCACAGCTGGTATTAAATGTTGCCTTCTCCCCAGTCTTTGTGTCTTGGATCATACCAACACAAAAATGTCTGCTCTTGAGTTCACTCGAGGAAAGTAACCACCAAAAACATGCTTTCCTTTTCTTTTTTTTGAACAAAAACTGGCACAGTTTTTCAGTATCACATGCATTAGGGAGATTTCCAGTTTTGAACTTTGCCCCTGGGGTGCATTAGTGATCCCACCACCACCCATTAGCTGTTGGGCTGCATCCTAGAAGTCACCAGGGCCTGAGTGTGCGGTGTCCTGTGAGTTGATGGTGCCACAGCTGTTTGAGGATTTTGCCTTTTACTTAATCCCAGCCCAAGACCACCACAGCTCGGAAGAATCACGTGTACTCAAGAGTAGCGGGGAAATGAGGGCAAGGTAGTTTTTCCATGGGCTCTGTGCAGAGTTCAGAGCTGTATATTCATCCAGCAACCTAATGCAAAGGAAAGGACAATTAGGAAGCTTCCCTGTGGAATGCAAGGCAAAAGCACTTGAGAAAATCAGTCATCCAGAACAATCTTGGAGTCACATCTCCATTTTTACCAGGAGTCCAGTGTGGCAGGATGTTCTGCCTTACAGCTGGAGCTGTTTCATGATAGGTGGCATCTGCATTTGAACAAATCTGCTGTTATTCCTGCTGTCTTAGTCCATTAAGGCTGCTATAAAAACATACCGAGACAGAGCAGCTTATAAACAACAGAAATTTATTTCTCACAGTTCTAAAGGTAAGGCCCCACTTTCTGGTTCATAGAAGGTATCTTCTTGCTTTGTCCTCACGTGGTAGAAGGAAGGGATGAAGGTTCTCTCTAGGTCCTCCTTTGAAAGGACACTAATCCCATTTATGAGGTCTCTTCCCTCGTGACCTAATCACTTCCCAAAAGTCCCACCTCCAAATACCCTCGCATTAGGGATTAGGCTTCAATGTATTAATTTTGTGGGGACACAAACATTCAGACTATGGCACCTACTTTCCTCCCCAAATTCAATCCTGACAAGTTTCTGTAAAGATAAGAATGTATTTAAAGCAGCAGGCAATACTAGGTGCTCAAGAAATGCTTGATATTTTTAACAGAAACCATGAAGATAGCAATGGTATATAGGTCTCAAAGATTTTCTCAGAAGTCCATGGTGAAAACCAAAAATGCAATTCAGATCAATGGTCTTCAAATATGGTTACACATCAGAATATCCTATGAGGTTATACATATGCTGGTCTCAGTCCTAGACATTCTGATTCACTAGCTTCGAGGTAAGGAGTGGGCACCTCTGTAGGTTAACAGTTCCATGAGTGAGACTGGCTCTCAAGTCCAGCTGCATATTGAAATATTAAAATAACTGGGGAGCTTATAAAAATTGCAGATGCCAAGGCCACACTCTGGATCACCTGAATTAGAATCTCTGGATGGGCAGACACTGGTCTTTAAAAAGCTTCCCATGGGATTTAACATGCCATTAGAGGTTCTGCACTTTGGTTTGTATCATCATCTGATGTGCATGTCAAAAATGCCAACCCCAGGCCCCGCTGATGTCATTCTGAATCAGACCTCTTTGGGTAGAAGCCCAGGAATCTGCATTCCAGCAAAGGCCACAGGTTCATATGCACGATCAGCTTCGAGAACCACAGGTCTGGTCCAGCAATTCTCCAAGTTGGCTGCACATGGAAGTACCGGGTTAAGAGTTCTGGTAGCCTGGTCCCACCCCCAGATATCCTAACTGAATTGGGATGGGGTGGGCCTGCTCATCGAGATTTTTAAAAGCTCTCTAATGGCTTTTACAGCACTCCAGGTGACTCCCATATGCACTAAGGTTTGTAAACCAGGAGACTAGACCTTGCTAATTAGCACTAATCAGCAAGGGTGAAAGGGTCAGATTAGGGGTTGGCACTTTGAGTCAAGGGGCTCGGCCCAGTCAATTTTGGTTGGGACAGTGGAGAAAAGTTGGCAGGAGACAGCCCTGGATGAGGGGTGCCCAGCACAATGCTGCTTGTCCAGAGGTCAGCCTCGGATGTGTGTGGCAAATGAAGAGCTCTGATCTCTCCTCTGGAACACACTGGTTCTTCCTCAATTGAACCCTGAGCTTTATAAAAAGAGAGCCCAACCCCTCCTTCCTTCGGGGCAACGGGAAGGCTTTCTGCAGCTGTTCCGAGGCTTGGTGAGAACTACACACTAGTCACGACTTGTGGTGGCCTATTAAAACTCAGCTTCCTGAGCCCCATCCCAGCAGATTAAGGTTCTCTGGGAGTGGAATGCAAGATAAACCGGTGTGTAAACCGAACTCTGAAAGCCACTGGTGTACAGGCTGTCGTCTCAAGGCTTTGTGAGAAAAACTTATGAGCCCTTCAGATTGCAGCCATGGTTCAGCTTTCGGAAGCTTCGGGCTCCTCCGTCATTATACAGGTAGTAAATCCAGGTCCTATGCGCGAAGTCACTGGCCAAGCTCTTCGTCCACCATCAGGTTGCAAAGCACAGTTTTGATGCCAGTGAGAAGCTTCTTTTGTCCCAGTCCCATCATTACATTGCTGCCTGGCTTTGAAATGCCACTCTGCCATCCCCACCCTTGCTTGGGAAACTTTGCTGTATGAAAAGTCCCATTTGCTTCACCTGAGCCTAAATCCAAAACGCTGCCCATATTTGGCCTCTAGGCGGCGCCAACCCTTTGGACAACAAAGCTGTTTATGTAACAGATTGGCAGTTTGAGCGGCTGTATAAATGTCATTCTTTAAAAATAAAGACTAAACTCTCGGTTAACTCAAACAGGAGCAAATTAAAAAGTAGCGTGAAGCATCTATTTCATGAACACAATTCATCCGCTGTCTTTGGTACTTCAAAATGATACCTTTTCTCCAAATGATCACTGGCACCCTCCCACTGGCTTTAGCGACGCAGCGACAAACAACAGATCAATTCACTCACTCCAGTGAAGAAGAAAAATCCAGACAGTGAGGAGGGGCTTCATGTGACTCACACACCTGGGGACAGAATTCTTTCTATGCCACCAAATACATAAGCCAAGCCACTAAACCAGGACTGAGGTGTTGAATTTATCCCCCAAAACGTACTGAGGAAGTTTTGTATTGAGAGTCTCAATTGTTTTAAACATAATTATTTTTCCTCATGAACTCACCAGAAGGGTCCTTGAAGTACCACTTTTCAACAGAGCTTTAAGGGTATGTCTATAACACATAAAGCTGTCTCATTTTGAAGGTTTTGTGTTCCTGAGTGCTAATGCAGAATCCTAACCTTAGCTTCGAAATGGAATCACTTGGGCAGCTTTAAAAAATCCAAAGGCTCAAGCACATACCTGAAACCAATTAAGTAGGGATCTCTGGAGGTGGGACCCAGGCAACAGTATTTTTTTAAAGCTCCTTAGGTGATGTAACGTGAGGCCACTCTTTGGTTCCTTTACTTTCTACTTGCATCTCTTTGTCCCCTGGGGCTGGGCTCAGGGTCCAATCTTCAAGACTCACTCTGCTTTTCCCCAGTTCCTGTTGCTCCTTGGGGCTGCCCCAAACTTTATGAAGACTGCTCCCTGTGAAAAAGTCACATTCTAAAGATTCTGCTCGAACCTATCTGAAATCCAGTGGTGGCCACATCTTGACCTCAAGTTTTGGGTCCAACACAGTTACTGACTGGTGGATATGAACAGTAAGTACCTCGTAAGTCGTCTAGTACGGTGGCTTCCCAAATACCAGTCCTGAGACTAATTCTTATCCTCAATAAAAATACCCCAGGGAGCTTATTTTTAAAAAAAAATTGGACTCAACCCCAGAAAGTCCCATTCGGTAGGTCTAGAGAAAGCCCTGACAGCTACGTTTTAACAGGATAAGCTTGAGGGGAAACTGATCTTGTCCAGCACCTCCAACACGTAGCAGTCAAAGAATCTCAAGGGGATGTGAGTTGTTCAAGGACACTTGGCTAATGAGGAGAAGAGACAGGATTAGAATCAGGTGTCCTGATTCCTATGAAAAGAAGTCATGCTGTGGACAAATACAATTTTTTGCATTTCAAAGTTAAAAAAAAAAAACAGCCAGTGCATTTTCTTGCCAGCCTTACTAGTCAGACATCAGGGCAAGAACAAAGTATCCTGGAAAGTCAGATCCGAATTCTAGCCTCTGCGTGGCCACACATTAGTTGCATGGTTTGGGAAAAATATTTGTTTCTCTCTGAGCCCCAGTTTCTTCATTTTTCAAATGGGGTAATGCTTGTCTCACAGGGTTTTGTGAGGATTAAATGATACAACATATACAAGGATTGGTAGTAGAACCTGGAACTGAGTAAACAACACTGGTTGTTACCATTCTATTATTAGGATGATCATTTATGTTAATGAGAATTTGTCTAGTTTTGTGATATGCTAGAAAGAAAGTCAGAATCATGGCCCAAAGGGATGCACCATGTTCTTTTAGCTTAGTGACACTGGAGACCTACATTCGACTCAGCATGTCAGGAACAAAGACCTGCTGAGGTCTTTTTTGCTAGATATATTTTTCTGATTGCAAAGTAAATACACATTACTGTAGAGAACACTAGAAATGTTCAGAATCATTGAAAAATATCACCTTCGGTCTTTTAAATCAAACGTATGGTAATATTGTCCAAAGGGTTTTGTATCTTTATTTTCAAATTAATATTATGTTATGAGCACTTCACTATGTCATTCATTTTTTGATTATATCACTTTAATAGCTGCATAATATCCATTTATAAGGCTGTATTTAATTAGCTATTTTCTGATTGTTAGACATTTATATTATTTCCAGCTTTGTTATAATAATTAACACTTTGATGAATGTCTTTGTAGATAAATCTTTTTCTGAGTTTCTGATTATTTCCTTAGGATTGAGTCCTAAGAATTTTGGGGTTAAATAATTTGTGCTTTTAAAGATTCTTGCTATGTGTTGCCAAATTACCTTCTGAAAAAGTTGTACCAACTTGTGCACTAGAAGCCAATGACACTACCAACATTGAGTATTTTATTTTTCTAATTTCATAGGTAAAAAGTAGTATCTCATGTTAGTGCATTTACAAACATTTACTAATAACATTTGATTTTTATATAGTTATTAATCATTTATATTTAGTTCCCTGGGAATTGTCCATTTAGTTGGCCTATTTTTCTCTTGAAATTTAGCAATTTAATGTTTTCCTTTTCAGATTATACAGGTATATCATACATAATTGACAGATAATTTTGTAGACCTCTCTTCATAGATCCTTCTAACTAACCTATGATGCAATTAGTATGCACATGTCTACTATCAAAAAGGCTTGCTCACTAAAGAAAATAATATACAAACTGTGTAGGACTTGGGACATTATTAGCTCCTGAGCAGGTAACACCCCATGTTTCCCATAAGTGGCTTGTTGTAATGGCAGGATTTGGAGTTATATGAACCTGGTTTTGTCACTTATGGGTCTTGTGGTCTTGGTTTTGTTATTTAATCTTTCTGATATTTATTTTCCCTTTCCATAAAATGGAAATTATATATCTAATTTGCAGGGATCGTGTGAGGATTCCAAGAAATGGGGTTTCTATAAACATCCTGACACATATATCAGCGTCCTCAGGATTAGGCACCAGAAGCTGTAGCAACGATACTAAAGCATTGAGGGCCTGGCCCAGAACTGGCACCCAGAGTATTGGTGGCCTGGTCTGGCACTGGGGGTTTAGTTGACAGCAGAGGCCTTGGCCACGGAGATCTCTGAAAGGATCCAGAGCCAAAGAGGAGCAAAGCTGTGGATCCTACATGACAGTTGAAGGGACTTCTTTGGAACCCACATGAGATACTCTTTGGAGACTCCCAAAATTAGGACCGACAGAAGATTCTGCAGTGGGCTATAGCCAGAGAAATACTGCTTTCTACTGTGATTGTGACTCCACTTTAACATCCTGCAGTGTGGCTTATGGGTAACGGATGGGGAAATGGAGGCCCAGAGAAGTGCAGCAACTTGCCCAAGATTGCACAGCCCATCGTCTCCAGGTTTGGGTCTCCTCACTCTCTGCTCCCTGCTTTCTTCTCCATTGCCCATTACCAAGTAAGTTTCTCCAAGTCAGAAAATTTTTACCTTAGGTGGTCACAGATCTGTATTAACTACTTGAATTTCTGGAACTGGATACAAACTCTGAGGCTGGGATGAGGGAAGGATCACCTTGTCCTCTTAAATCTGGTTCTGTTGAGGAGGGGATCCTAGGGCACTTCAGAGAAGGACAGGGGACCCAAGGGAGACCCAGCGGGTTCTGAGACTTCTTGCAGGGGTTGGATCCTTCTAAGACATGTGTAAATGGCTCCTGATGTTTCAGGTTTGAACTAAACCCTAAGTGATGTTGAAAGTGCCTCTGTTTAACACGGGGCTCTCTTGCAGGTGAGATGCCAGGCACAAGCTAGGTTAACATCATCCCCAGGGCTGGCAGGGTGGGATGGACACCAGAACCAGTGAATTTTGCCTCTCTGTTTTCCACACTTGAAGGCTTTGTCTACACAGGGAAGCACATGGAGCAGAGGTGACATTTCGGATTTGAGCAGAAAAGCTTTCTAAGTAGCATTGCTGGATATTTTTATTTGCTAAATCTGGCAACCCTTGAGCCACTGAGGATTTACTTTAACAGAACTGTTTGGTTTAGCTTTCTACAATTAACTGATCAATTTCACAGGTTAATTGGCTTAGGGCTTCATTTCACTTTGTGGTATAGACTTTGATCATCACTAGAGGTATTTCTTGTGCTTCTAATTTGTTTCAATTATGGCACTAAGATGTTCAGTAAAAATGGGTGGAAAAGGTTTCTCTGCAGAGAGCTGTTCTCCTTTCAGTTGCGGGTTGAACGGAGCGGGCACGGCTGCTCATGGCTGGCCCCGCTTTTGAAGGTCACGAGTAGAAAAGGGCCATGGACAGCCCCCCTCGTGCAAGTGGCCTTCTGTAGTGTCTTTGTGCGTAAGAGCGAGTGCCTCCTCTTGTAAAGGCGGCGGTGTGGACTCAGGGAGCGAGGGAATGAAAGGAGAGGGCGGGCAAGGCGGTGCCGGACGGCAGCTGCGCAGGCCCATTGCCATCGGCCGGGTTGGCTGTTTGGTGTGTTCACCTAGGAAACCTGTTGCCAGGAGGTTAACAATAACTTCCCCATGACAACACCAGAGCAAGGTCCCTGGCATGGCAAACAGGGCCCGAGAAGTCTGCCCTGGAGTGGGCCGGCTGCTTGCTGAGTGTGCGTGTGCACCGCGATCATTTCAGGAAGGGACCGAGGGCACTGGGCAGCTTCCCACCCTCTCCAGCCGCCAGCTCCTTGACAACCCACATCTTCTGTCCTCTCACATACCCCGGAGCTCCCGGTTTTTGCTGTTGCTGGTTTTGAGAGGTTCTATGCTTTCTTTTTAATTTGTAGAAGGACTGAATGTTCTGTCCAGAAAGCTCCTTGAGAAAAAGATTTAGAACCTGCCTGCAACTTACCCTGTCAGATGGTCTTTCATTGTCCCCTTTGACTCAGTTTCTTCACCTGTGAAAGAATCAATTCCTATTTCCCAAATTTGGGTGAACTTATACGAGATCACACTGCCCGTTCACACTCGCTGTAACTGTTTATTTTGAGATTTAAATATAAACCCCCTGAATTATGAGACTAGCGTATTGTCTGTCTCATGAAGAGGTCACTTTTGTTTTGAAGCGCTTAACAGGAACCCTAGTCCTTTCCTCTCCCTGCAGAGGTCCTTGGAGCAGACACGGTGGCAGCATTCCAGGTAGGATTTGAGGAATCCAAGAAATTCCCTAAGCAAAA
This sequence comes from Avahi laniger, assembly GCA_963575035.1. Lineage (NCBI taxonomy): Eukaryota > Metazoa > Chordata > Mammalia > Primates > Indriidae > Avahi > Avahi laniger. Next base: position 1,450 of record CAUYSK010108725.1, on the reverse strand, counting down.
TGGTTTTCCCTGGGATTGCCTGAAATTCTACGGTTTTGTAAAGCATTATTTGGAGGTTTCTAATAATATAACTTCTCTTGGAGGGATATTTCCAATCAGGTGTAACATCCGGACGTGATGGGGAATGAAAACAGATGAAACGGGAAGGTCGCCCATCTCAGTGCTTCACAGTTATGTCTAGAGCAGCCCTTCTCAGAGCTCTGTGGGAGCTAACACATTACTCGTAAAAAGGGTCTCATAGGCAGGTATGTTAGGGAAGTGTTGCGTTAATTAAATCAAGTTGAACAGGTCTTTCTTCTGGACTATTGTTCAATGGATCAAATTTGGGAAACATGTTGAAAGGTCATTGAGCAAAATCTTATGTCACTCTTAGCTGCTCAGAAGACTCTAGAAATCGCTACCTGTCTTTTAAGATATTTGCTAATTCTTAAGCAAATTAAAGTCAAATTTTTTTTAAAAAAGGCTTAGTTTTTTTTTCTTTTGTTTTCTTCTATTTTCTTTTTTTTTTTTTTTTTCAGCTATGGGGTCTAGGTATGTTGCCCAGGCTGGTCTCAAACTCCTTGGCTCAAGCAATCTTCCCACGTCAGCTTTCCAAGTAGTTGGGACTACAGGCACACACTGAGGCTTAGTTTTTTAATTTGTAAAATTGGAATAAAATACCAGGTTGTTCTGAAGGTTGAAGGCGATGGCTTAGACAAAGCAGCTGTCACAGAATACGCACTCAAGGTTACAAAAATTAAGGAGCTAAAATCATTAACATTGAACCAAGAGTCTCCTGATAGTTACAATGATAAAGACTGAAAACAAAGAATGATATACTGCCCATCTCACAAAGATTGTTACCACCATGTGTAAGGTTCAGAACACACAGTGTCTAGCACCTAAGAGACATTTTGACATATTTACTGAATGGCTGTATACGTAGATGAATCTCCAAGTCTAGGCTTGTACCAAATTTGCCTGTATGAATAGGGAACACATGAGGCTGAGTCCTGCATTAGCTACAATGACTCAAAGGTTAGAGAACTTTCTTTCCATCTCATTTAACAGTCCAGAGGTGTTAAGTGACTCTGGTCAGCAGTCCAGAGTGTGCATACTGCTGCTGTCTGCCCCAAGAAGTCCTCCAGAGACCCAGGTGGGCTGGTCTGCCCTGCTATCCTCACCATGGGGCTTCCATCTCTGGGTGCAAGGCTGCTACAGTCGTCACTGTTTCTAGCCATCAAGACAAGGGAAGGAGGAAGACCAGAGTAAATGGCTTTGTTAAAAAAGATTCTATGAGGCCGGGCGCGGTGGCTCACGCCTGTGATCCTAGCACTCTGGGAGGCCAAGGTGGGTGGATCGTTTGAGCTCAGGAGTTCAAGACCAGCCTGAGCAAGAGTGAGACCCCATCTCTACTAAAAATAGAAATAAACTATCTGGACAATTAAAAATATATAGAAAAAATTAGCCG
>CAUYSK010108724.1:0-71268 GCA_963575035.1 Avahi laniger | reverse complement strand
AGTCCCAGCTACTTGGGAGGCTGAGACAGTAGGATTGCTTGAGTCCAGGAGTTTGAGGTTGCTGTGAGCTAGGCTGACGCCACGGCACTCGCTCCAGGCAAGAGAGTGAGACTCTGTCTCAAAAAAAAAAAAAAAAATGGAGTAAGAAAGAAGTAGGAAAATACTATAAGCTGGTAACCAGGAAAGGAACTGAGAACTTAGTGAAGTATTACTGTCTCCAAGAAGAGCGTTAGACCCAGGGAGTTTCAAGGTTGAGATGAGCTCATGGAGATAATGATAGCCTATTCCTCCTTAGGTGCTTATGAGAATTATTTCCAAAATCTATAAACTGTTCCAGAGCAAAGGAGAAGATGGGAAGCTTAAAAGATTCCCAGCTCATTTTATGCATAGAAACCTTGATACCAAAACCTGGCAAAGACAGCACCAGAATATAAAGGCCAGTTTCATAGCGATGTATGTGCATTAGTCTAGTTGCCAGTATAATAAAATAATCATTTAATATCAGAAAACCTATTAGAATATATGATATCAGTGTGTAAAAAATGACATCTAAATTCTTATTAGAGGCGAAGTAGTCATTTAGTCATTTATTGAAATTCAAACCCTATTCCTAATTTAATAACAAAACTCTTAGTAAACTCAAAAATACCTTTTTAACACTATGAAGAATATCTACATAACCAGCATCACTCATGATGAGAAGACACTAGAAGTTGTACCAATAAAATCCAGACAAGTTATGTCATAATAAGAGCTGATATTTGAGCATTTCTAAATTCCAGGTCCAGTTCTAAATGGTTTTATGTCGAGTAATTAGTTTAATCCTCATGCCAACCATATGAAATAGGTATTGTCACTAGCCATATTCTATAAATGAGGGAACTGAGGATCAGAGAGGCAAAGTAACCTACCATCATCACATAGTTATTAACAGACAGAACTGGGCTTTAAACTACGGGCTTCTGCCTTCCCAGCCCAAATTCCTAATCATCATGTAGTCCCCAAGGTCATTTAATTTTGTTCTGGATATTTTAGACTGAGCACTATGTGAAAAAACAATAAGAAGTTTTGTTACTATTGGAAAAGAGACAAAATTATTATTTTCATGTAAGGTTATTGAGACTCAGATTTGTTTGCATAAAAATTAATACTTAAGTATATCAAAAATAAATGAATCAACAGGATTATTTGCAACATACATGAGAGAGAAAATAAGGAGATGAACACCCTGTAGAAAAAAAGGTTAAAAAAAATGTACTTAATATGCAGTTGATCAACTAATAAACTAAGCTTTTACCCTTATGATCTGAAATTTCTCTGTAACTGTGAACCTGACTGGTTTCATCATTTCTAAAATATCAGTCATGATTTATTCCCTCTCAGAATTGTAGAAGCAATGATTTGATGTTATTTGTAACAACAATAATAGTAGCAGCTGCCACTCTTTAAGTCCTTGCCATATACCAGAACCTGGTTCGTTATCTCCTGCACTCTTCATAAAGGCACTAGAATGGAAACTGGAGCGGGGTAGGTCACTCTACTGTGACCCCGGCACCTAGAATGACACAGAACCCAGAGATGGGTTGCTGCATATATTTACTGAGTAAATGGACCGACACCTTTACGAAATGTAGAAATGTTATTATTGGTATTTTAAGAAAATGTTTAATATAAAAATGCCGTTCTAGAACAGAGCCATGATCTATCCTTCCCAAGATTCTGTCTCTTACAGTAGTTCCAAGTAGATAGTCAAAAATAGACCTGTTTGTCTTCTGTGGCATAACCTCAAAGCTTCAACAACATGCCCAGAAGATCTCTGACACCCCTAATGATATATGAATGGGCTTTCACCATGTGCTGGGTGCTGTGCTATAGTATCTCATTTGATCCCAGTGACAATCTTAGGGGATAGAAACACATTCAGAGAGGAGGGAACTGGATCCCAGAGACTTGAAACACCTTCCTTAAGGGGTCACACAGCTAGAGAGTGTTGGAGCAGGGATTCATAGCCACGCCCTCCCAAATCCAGAGCCCCTGCTTGTCCCTCTACTCTACAGAATTCCATGTTTGTTTATATTTTTAGCTTACACCACCTCTCTGAATGAAGAGTTCTCTCAGTTCCTATCTGCTGTGTAAGGAGGCACAGGTTTATGTTGCTGTATGAATACCTGGTTGAAGTTTTATCAGGAAGAAAGCAAGCCCGACCTTAATCTAGTAATAGAAATATGAAGAGATAGGGCTACCTCATTTGACATATTTAACAAGCAGATGTTACAGGATTACATCCACAGTACTTTAGTATGTAACAGGGACTTTTTCAAAATATAACAAGAGTAGTGTTATCACATCCCACAAATTTTAATAATTCCTAATGTTCTAATACCTAGCCCATGTCCAGTTTTCTTTGTCACAAAAGTATCATTTTGGACCTGATTTGTTTGAATCAGGAAGGATGAAGTATTTTTAATATGTGGTATTAACTAATAAAATCCCCTCAGTACTCGTTGCATTAATGCTTGCTGTATTATTTATTAGCAACTTCTTCGCGAGATGCAGCAGATGGCCAGCCGTCCCTTTGCCTCTGTCAATGTTGCCTTGGAAACAGATGAAGAGCCTCCTGATCTTATTGGGGGGAGTATAAAGGTGAGAATATGATTCAAAAGTTCCTATAACTTAACTTTTTAAAACTCAGGCTTCTAAATCTGGGAAACCAGGGAGGGCAAAAAGGCCTTATTTCATTACTTCTTATTTTTTCCTCTCTCTCATTCTTTTTAACAATAAGCTGAAACACTGAAGTTGTCAAGTTTTCTTTTCCTTTCATTTTCCAGTCTTTGGTTCATGTCATTAAGCAGTGTTCAGGAGATTTTAAAATATAAATGGTTTGTCCGATATTAAGTATTCTGTGGCATAATACTCTAGAACTGCTATTTGAAAACAGCTAAATCGAACCATTGTTCTTTATAATTATATTTTGGGGAATTTTTTAAGCAGCAAAATGATAATTCACTCTGTATGTATTCTTTAGTAAATCTTTCTGACCCCCACCCAAAATGATGGAGAAAGTAATGAGACTGTTCCTTTTGACAAAACAATGAAATATTCAGATACCCTGGGAAAATAGCTATAAATCCTGAATAAAACTTTATTAGTGTTACTGAGCTAACAGGAAGTAGGTGAAATCTCCAGGGACTACTCTCCCTTTCCTCCCCTGAAAAGAACAAGTCATAAATCAAAACCAGAAGCATGAGTTGTCTTAAGTGGTTCCAGACTGGTGCATATCACTCCTGAGATAGATGCAGATCCTCTCCACAGAAGACACCCCTAGTTCAGCCCTGTAGGATTCTCAAAGATCAAGAGCAAGTAATTAAAGATCACCAAGGACAAGAAGAGGCAAGCCACCATGAATAAGAACCAGCAGAAGCAACAGATGACGGAGTTAGACAGGACATCAAAAGTTAGAATTGGCATCTAAAGAATATAGCTATGTATGAAATGTGTAAAGAGATGAAAGATGGAATCATAAAGATGAGGAAGCCATGAGAGTCAAGAATGGCCAAGCAGATCTGAAAAAAAAAACAAATGGGACTTCTAGAAATGAAAAATATAGTAGTTGAATTTTTTTAAATAAATAACTTAATTACATGTTAAACAGCACATCAGACACAGAATTTATGAAGTGAAAGATGAATCCAAAAACATCACACAGAATGCAGCTCAGAGAGACAAGGTGATGGAAACTATGACAGATAGTAAGAATGTGGAGGGTAGAATGAGGAGTTCTAACTTACGTGTTTTCAGAATCCAAGAACAAATGAATGGAGAAGAGGCAATATTCAAAGAGATACTAGCTGAGAACCTTCCAGAACTGATGGAAAACATTAATATACAGATTCCAGAAGCAAAACATATCATAAGCAGGATGAAAGAAAGAAGGCAGGAAGGAAATAAAACTACAGTCAGATTTATCATAATGAAATTGCATAACTCTAAGACAAAGAAAACATCTTAAAATCAGCCAGAGGAAAAAAGATCACCAACAATGCAGAGAAATTGAAACCTTTGTGCACTGTTGTTGGAAATGTAAAATGTTACAGCGACTGTGGAAAACAGTACTGCTATTCCTCCCAAAATTAAAAATAGAATTACTATATGATCTAATGATTCAATTTCTGGTGTATACCCAAAGGAACTGAAAGCAGAATCGCAAAGAGGTATTTGTACACGAATGTTCATGGCAGCATTATTCACAGTAGCCAAAAAGTGGAAGCAACCCAAGTGTCCGTCAGTGGATGAATGGATAAACAAAATGTGGTATAAACATACAGTGGAATGTTACTCAACCTTAAAAGGGAAGGAAATTATGACCCATGCTATATATAAGACAGATGAACTCTGAGGACATTATGCTAAGTGAAATAAACCAGTTACCAAAAAAACATTATGTGTAAGAGGTACCTAGAGTAGTCAAGTTCATAGAGACAAAAAGTAGAATAGTGGTTGCCAGGGGCTGGAGGAAGGGGAAATGGAGAGTTGGTGTTTAATGGGTGCAGAATTTCAGTTTTGCAAGATGAAAAGAATTCTGGGGATGGATAGTGTTGATGGTTGCACAACAATGTGAATATACTTAATACCTCTGAACTGTACATTTAAAAATGGTTAAATTTTACATGTATTTTACCACAATTTTTAAAAAATGGGAGAAGATCCACCTACAAAGGAATGGAAAACTGACAGCTTTCTCATTAATAATACCAGAAGGTAGAAGAGAACGGAAGAATGTATTTAAAGTACTGAAAGAGAAGAACTGCCAACCTAGAATAGTGTGCCCAGTAAGTACCTCCCAAGAAAAAGGATGAAATAAAGTAATCTTCAAATTAGAAGAGAAACTAAGAATTTGCCACCAACAGACCTGCACAAAAGAAATGTCTAAAGGATGTGCTAGAAAGAAGGCAAATTATATTTTCCAGAGCCAAATGCATCCAAAGAGTAGATGAGTCTGTTTGGTCAGCCATCCAGCGGGCTTGTCTACTTAGTATCTGAAGGATGGATTAAATAAGTTGGAGTTTTAAAAAAGTCTTCATAATATCCACGTCCGTGTCTAGGTATGCAGAATCCTCTGACAAATCTACCACATACTCACTGCCATTGCTGTGACCTACAGTTATGAGTTAGGATTTCAGATTGAGTAAAGGGGCAGAGCCCAAAAGAAACCACCTTGATACGGCCCCTTCCGTACCGTCCATGGAGTCCTTTAGGCAGGTGGATGTGGAGACCTCAGTGGAGAGTGGCAAGTAGTACCATCCCTGTCCCTGATGCGCAGCGATTACTGTAGCTTTAACATGTCCTATTCATTATCTTAAAAACGGTGGTGTATCTGTTCCCATATACCTAAAATGGATGGTCCTTGTAAGCACCAGTGACCGTCAAGCTGTCTGTGTATGCTAGAGCTTCAGAAACGCCATGCTAGGTAATTCTGTTTCCTTCCAGCAGACTGTCCCCAAACCCATTGCACTGGAGCCGTGTTTTGGCAACAAAGCCGCTGTCCTCTCTGTGTTTGTGCGGCTCCCTCGAGGCCTGGGTGGAATCCCTCCTCCTGGGCAGTCAGGTGAGTAGATGAGAGCCAGTGACAGACCTTTTGGACTGTGAAAGAGCTAAGCATTGGACACTTCCCTTGGCTTAGGGATAAAGGTGATAAGGGACAGTGCCTGTCACATGTCGTGGCAGAGATTTGGTGAGGTAATCCCATTGTTACTTATGTTCCCAAAGCTGTTTTCCTGGGGTCACCGTTCCCTTCCTGGGGAGAAGTCCTGGGCCCACCTCGCCGTGCCTGGCCACCCTAGCCTCTCAGTGGTTGTCGGAGCTTCTGGCCACGGCTTCCTTTGCTGCCGAAGTTTCTGGTCCCCCTGTGACTCTGCTGCTCCTTTCCTGGCTCTCTTGCCTCGTTCTGTCCCCGAATTTAGGCTCTCTCCCCCCACTCCATGCGCCCCTCCTCAGCCACCTCTTCTGCTCCAGGGCTTCCAGCCATCTCCTCAAAGCTGGTGGTTCTCAAATGGGTATTTCTTTTGAGAAATCTTTTGCTTTTTCACTCTGTTTGAAACAATAATTATAACAACATAAGGGAAACTTCTGAAAATTTACTCATAGCTCTACTGTCCTAACACGCACCAAGTTTCATTGTTCTGTTTCCTTTTCAGCCCTGGCTGAAATAATTAGTTGAAATAATTATATAAATCTAATTTTTATTCTTTTTCCTCACTGCACTTTATAATTATGATAAACATTTTTACAACTTACTACATAATATTTTACCAATGTCTTTTATACTTTTCCATCAAATATATGAATCATAATGCATATAAATACTCTCTTATTTTGAACATGAAGGAAATACCGACTGTAGTTTTAGAAATATCTTGCTTCATCATGGAGTACCTTGGAGGGTGCCTCAAACAACGTGACCGTTTTAGTCACCTTTCAGTCGAGATGATTCTGGGAGTCAGGCTTGCCTTAGCCAGAGCGAAGCTCGTGTCTGTGAGGAAAGGATGCCCCAGGACCCTTCTAGGCTCTGAGCTCCATGCTCCCCTCAGCGCACCCTCAGAAGAGCCTTGGTTCAGCTTTCTGCATGACCAGGATCTGTGGTGTCCTCACCAGGGTGGCCTTTAGGATTTATTGTCTGACTCTCACATAGGGATTCCTGTGTGTTGAGCCCCTGACTTGACCTTGCCCATGTTGATGACAGGGCGACCCTGTGACCTGACACTCTGGGGCAGTGTGTGTCTCTGGCCACCACCCAGCCTAGCAAACGTGGGCTGGTGCTCCCTGGGAGCAAGGCACTGCCAGGCATGGGGAGGTGACATGTTTGCAACCCTGTAGCCTTCCCTGCCCAGCCTTTGCCTGATATCCCACAACCCCCGGGACTCCTACAGCCCTGCTCCTACTCGAGTGAGCCCTGGGGCTGTCCTTGCCGCCCCTTCTGCACCCGCTGTTTTAATGGTGCCTTCTTCTGGACTCCCAGAGCACGAGCTCTGCTTTTGCCGTAAACGTGTATTGTTGACATGGATTCTCCTCCCACGCGCCGGGCACTACTCCAGACACTTAAAAGCTTCCCACTCCGGCCCCACTTCATAGGCCCCAGGAGGGAAGTAACAGGCTCTGCTAACAGCTCCCGAGGGCGGCCTCCGTGGGGCTCTGAGCTTGGGCCAGCCGGTTCCCCCGTGTGTCAGGAATCCAGCTCCCCAGAACCGCACCTTCCCTAGTGAACACCAGGCTAATAAGTGACCAGTACAGAAAGGGAAATGGGACCACAGTCCCCAGAGCAAAGGTGGGCGGTGTGAGGAGAGTGAAAGGAATAGTTACTGATCGTTGTACGTGCCAGTACTGTCCTAAGACTATGTTGATTCACTCACCAACTCTTCACACTAGCCCTGCGCTGTGATTATCCCCATTTTACAAATGAAGAGACCGAGTCATGGGGCATTTAAATAACCTTGCTTATTCCAAAGCCTGGCCCAGAGTCTGCTCTGCCCTTTGTCATGGTGTAGCTATGAAAATAACTAATGCTGACTGGGTGACGTGGGATGAATCCAGATTTCATTGTAAAGCGTGCTGCTTTTTCCAGGCACCCAACTGAGCACTTAGAGCATGTCTGCCGTGTCATCTGTGTGGCCCGCCACCAGGCGGCACTTTGGTTGGTCTGCTGAAAAGCAAAGCTGCACCTTGTGTGTCAGACGTGGGGAAGGGAGAATGCGTATTTGTATTTGCATAAGCAAACCCTGAAGGAATATGTAAAAACTAATGAAAGAGTGTACCCGGAGGGAGGGACAGGAAGGAAGTAAGACTTTCCCCTGCATACCTTTTTTTTTTTTTTTTGGGCTCCATGGGAATGTAAAAAGAAATTTTAAAATTATTTTTAAAAACAAAATAAAACAAGCTGCTCCTTAACATGTGTTCCCCCTGTGGGTTCTCCCAAGGTCTTGCCGTGGCCAGCGCCCTGGTGGACATTTCTCAACAGATGCCGATAGTGTACAAAGAGAAGTCGGGAGCGGTGAGAAACCGGAAGCAGCAGCCCCCCGCACAGCCTGGGACCTGCATTTGATGCTGGGGCCGGGGACTCTCCCGCACACGAGCGAGCGTGTGGCACGCCAGAGCCGTCTGCAGGGGAGAGCGCAGCAGGGGAACGGCTGTACAGTTCAGGGCAGAAGGCTGGAGACCCTCGAAGCATCCCACTCACCTGCATGATCACAAGCTTTCTTTGACGGTTTCTCCCATCCGTGTTTCACCATCTAATCTTTTACTTTAGCATAGGAAACACTTGATTGAATTACAGGTCCAGGGAGGAGCTGGTTGTTGCTGGAGGGGCCGGTGTAGAGCCAGTGGAGAACTAGGAGTGACTCAGGTTCACTTGCGGACAGTGTTCTTGGGACTGTCTCAACTGTGCAAAAACAAAAGATGGAGTGTTTACAAGTAGACATTAGTCACCAGTTGTTCTTGAACATGGTCTTTTAAAAACTAGTCAGATGAATTAACTTGTTTTCATCTGAAGCCTGCTGTCTTTTTTAAAAGATGTGCTATTTATTCTTGCACGATTTAGGCAGATCTCTCTCTTCCAGGGAGTAGCTTTTTTCTAGTTGAGAATTAATAATGGTCCATCTCTTTTGAATCATATCAAGCTAGGATAGAAGGGGGCTATTTTAAATGTCAAGGTCAGCTGTTACTTCGAATGTAAACTGATGTAGTAGTAGATAGTTTTTTGTAGCAACGTGATTAATTTAGTCTTAATCCATTTGAAATTTTCTCTTCCTTTCTCCCCCTCTCTCCCCCCTCCTTCTCCCTCTCCACACCTCTGTCTTTCTCTCACAAACACACACATATACACACACACACTAAGTGCCTAGACTTTAAATAGATCTAGCAATTGGAAAGTTAGTAAGCCTAAGTTTTTACATAATTGCATTCCTGCATTCTTGTAAAATTTAAATAGCTACCATTGGCAATCTGCTCTTTTTCTAAAATCTAATTTGCAGCCCAGGAAAGAATTTTCTTACCCCAAGGAACATCTGACCTAACAGCAGGGACTGAGAGGAGAGCAGAAATGAACTAATCGCGAAAGCTCCTGTTTTTATTGTCAAAAAGGACACTGTCAAGAAGGTGCCCCCCAACCCCCCACCCCGGTGTCACCCTAACCCTGAATTTGATCAGCCCTCTGGCCTCCTCCTGCCAGGGCACCACAGAGGAAGGGACATGTCATGTGTCTCCTTGAGCAGAAAAGAGCACTGAGAGCACTCGGGACCCCCAGATCAAAGAGTGACCGACCGTGTGTTGTTCCTGTAGCCCGCTCCGAGCTCTGGGTCATTCTCAGGCTGGGTGGAGTCAGATGCCAGGAGAGGAACAGCCTCCCGTTGTTGGGCACAACTTGCCTAAAGCCTGGAGCAGGACCTGGAGCTGTTGGCCCTCTTTCCCCCAGGAGGGGCCTGGCCCACCATCCTCCTTCCCAGACCGAAGTGGTGTGAGGAGGGCAGCGAATGCTGACAAGGATGAAAAGCACATGGAATAAAACGGACAAGGAGGGAAAACTGTGTGCCACATGGAAGATGACCAAATTTGAGAGGGTGGGACAGTCCCCTGCTCTTCTTCCACAGGGCACTGCGTGGATGTTGCGTTTTCCCCATTTATGGTGCTCTGTGTTCTGGCATCAGGCAGCAGACTCCCAGGGTCTCTCTTCGGTTTCAAACCGGGATTCTCGGCATCACCCTGTTGGCACGGACCTCTGGATGGCAGTGCTCAAGCTTGTGAATTTGCAGGATACTCAAAAGAGCAAAAACTGCGGCATTTCACCTTTAAATGCTGTGCCTAGACAGGGAGCATTATCTCTTCCCCAACACTAACCCCACTCCCATGAAGATTTGCCTGGAAAGATATTTTCAAGGAAATTGAACCATAAAACACTGTCTAATGCACAAAACGCCTCTACCTTGAGACTCAGCCCTCAAGAAGCTTCTTTTCCACGTAATTGTTAAAGAGCAGACGGTTCTAGAAAAGACCCCTTGTCTTAGCGCCCCACATCCCTGCTCCAGAACACAGCACCCACCAAGAGCCTGCAGTGGACTGGCCCTTGGCCCCTGTGATTACCGCAGGCCCCTCGGCGAAACGACGGGGGCCACTGGGGACTGTCCTCCTGCAAGGAAGATCCTCCTTGTCTGTTCAAAGGACCAATTTTTCCTTGGCCAAAGAAGTCTCTTCCCCATGTTAGTCCTATGCCTCGAAATAACATGTGCCGTGACCCGCAGCCATCTGGTTAGGTCTTTTTTTTTTTTTTCCTAAAAGATTATGTTTTAAAAGGAAGGAAGGAGCAAGTGAAGTTTAATTCTGCTCCAACAGTGGAGAAACAGCTGGATCCACCTGCTTCTCCTTTGCAGCCAACAGCAAGCAGCTTCCTCCCGGCTCAGGGCAGAAACAGGGAGTGGCAGGGAGTGAGAGGAGCTCGGCTAAGAGCCGGTCACCAAGCGGGAATGGGTCGCCACCCAGTGACCTCGTGTCACAGGAGAGCCTGTGTATAAATTAAAATCGTCGTGACAACATTGATTTTGCACTTGTACATAACTATACAGTAGTATCCAGAATGTCCATTCGGGATGTACATAAAACAGAAGAATATCTTAATGTATTTTTATTAAATGCAACAATGTCCGAGTTTCACCTAAGATGTTTTTGTGCCATGTACTGGGTATCCACGTTCTGAGAAGTCTTCTCCTCAGGCCCTGATCCGTTAATTACACAGCCAAGAAGAGCACCCCCATCGTGTCGATGTGTTCACGTGCATCTGGTACCAATTAGATAACGCTTAAAACAGGACTGTGTCGGAACACGTGTGGAAGGCAGGCAGGGACCTGTTTAAACAGCAGTACTTGAGGCTCAGGGAAGCAGGAGTCTCTCTGTCACAAGCACGTCTCGAATCCCTGGCAGCTCCTTGGTACTCTGGGTGACCAGGGATGACCAGTTTTGTCCTAAGAAACGTTTCTCTTAGTCTTTAAGTTCAAACACCATAACCCGTGGAAATCAGACTTTCCAAAAAGGGGTTCTCCAGGCTGCATTTCCTTTTTGTAGTTTTGTCTAAATTTTTAATGACCATTTCCCAGAACCAGAGTTTATTATCCTGAAAACCAGGGGTGGGAGTGGGGAGGCTAGTTAGTTGCTAAATAGGTTCCATTTCCCCATGGAGAGTTTCACACCCCCTGGACTCCTGTCTACCTCCTGCCACCTCCCTACACGCAGCTGGGGGAGCCTGTGCTTCCTCGAGGCCACCTGCAGAGGTGGGAGGAGGGTGGGGGGGTGGACGGCAGCCCATAGTCTGAGCTGACCCAGAGGAATGCAGCCCTGGACAGACTGCCAGCAAAAGGGAAATACTGGGATATCTGTGGTTGAGGTCCGAGTACAAGACTGGAGACGCGCTGGGAAGTGTGGGGCAGATGAAAAGCCCAGGGCACTACTGGTAGGAGAGACACCTTTCCCCTTCCAGTGCAAATCTCGCCCCTTCAGCTTAACGGAGTGTGTCGGGGGTGGGAGCTGATTCACTTCCTTGGGTGATGGTGTCATCTTCACGAACACCTTTGATCCTTCCATTTAATTCATTCATCCATTCATTCAACAAATATTTACTAAACACTTACTAACCTAAGCTAATGCCAGGGTAGTGACCGAGATGAAAAAGTAGCTTTTTAGAATTACAACAAAATCCAACTCCTCACACCCTTGTCCCAGGAGATCCTTCCTTGTGGTTTCTGTGAGAATTGGCCATCCTGAGGACTGAACCTGGAAGGCAGCAGTGGCCTCCTGTCTGCGAGGTGTGCCCTGCCTCCCTTCTGAAATGTTCACGCCGTTGACCAAACTCTGCTTCAGCCATAAAGGTCACCATGATGGTGTCTCGACAGCCAGGCCCACCGAGAGACACTGCCCCTCAAAGAGAGTCGCTCACACTAGCAGGCACCCTGCCTACAGGAAGATGCTTTGGAGTGGAGAGGAGAAGTGGCACCTTCTCTTTTAAAGGCAATAATGGAATCGATTTTCAGTAACTGAATTTGTGCACAAAACATTCTAAACACTAGTGAAGCCTGTTTCGTTGAACTAATTCTGGCTCTAGAAATGGTTTTGTTTTATAGTTATTTACGATTTTGGTTTTGTTTTTTTTGTTGTTTTATTCGGTTTGGATTCAAGCTAGTTTGTTAATATGTATAATTTAGCATCTATTGCACTCATGTAAATATGGAGTAAGTATTGTAAACTATTTCATTGCTGGGGATTGTGGGTGTTATACATACATTTAGGACTGCAATTTTTTGGTATTTTTTGTATTGTAAAATAACAGCTAATTTAAGCAGGAACAAGAGATTAAGGGAGGTCTGTGCATTTTAAACACAAATGTGAAGAACTTGTATATAAACAAAAGTAAATACTATAATACAAACTTCCTTCTGAAATAAAAGTAGATCTGGTAAAAATGTGGTTTTCTGTTTAATTTTGATTTGGGTTTTTGTTTATATTTACCCTTTGGTCATTAGAACCTTAAGAAAAGAAAAATAGTGTTTATCAGTTTTCAGACTGCCTCAGAGGAACCACTTGGCAGTCATGGAGATGAAGGTGTAAAACCCCCCAGGGCACCACCTGCACCTCTCTGGGCAGCTTGTGAGCAGACTCCCAGGAGCCTCCATGCTGGCATTTGTATGCCCGGAGGGCAGCCGCCCTCGCCCCATGGTGGGATGTTGCCTGGGAGTCCATGGCTCAGCTGCCTCCCTCCCATCAGCTTCCCCAACTCCTCATGGGCTCCTGAATGTCTCTCTAAGGTTTCCTGAGCTCCTGAGTCTCAGGTATGCCAACAGATCTAATCCTCCAATGGCCACGGCCTGTCCTTGGCCTTGACTTTTTGATGAAGGTTTCCACTGACAGAGCCTTGTTTTGGGGCCTCCCGTGTGCCCTGCCCCACATTATTTGGTTCCTGCCCTCAGGATGGGGTCAGAGTAGTGCCTTTCAGCGCCCTGGTGCAGAGTGCAGGACCCCAGTACTAGAAGTTCCTTCCACAAGGACGAGGCCCTTAAAAACAGGAGGAAACACAGGAAGGCCACTTGCTCCTATAGGGGCCAGGACCGCTGAGGGAAGGGCGGAGCCTGGAGGAGGCCTGCCCAGAGCTCAGGGAGGGGTGGGGGAGGAGATGGCTGAACTGGTGGCTGCAACCAAGCTGGAAAGGACCTTGAAATTGCCTCGGAGAGGGATGTGGGAGGCACCAACAGTTTCTGACAGGATAAAAACCTGTGATGGGTAGTATTTTGGCAGAGACAATGCTGCATGTTTCCCAAACCTGTTAGATTTGCTGTTGCATCAAATCAACAATGTCTCCCAGCCTCCTTGCAGTTAGGTTAGGGCCAAACTGGGCCGTGGCCAGTGAAATGTTGGAAGAAGTGATGCACACCAGTTGCAAACCTGGAGCATAAATTGCTCCCACGTGGGACTCCCTGGAGGCCACGTGTTAAAGATTGGAGGGAACATGAGTCCCTGAGTCACCACTTGGAGGCCAGCTCCCTAATCAGCAAGAGCTGTGCTGGTCTTTGCATCACTGAAAAGCAAATGTTTACTGATTCATTGAGATCTGGGGCTTTGTTCCACCCATGAGCTTTCCTTACTGTCACCAATACACAAATCAGCACAATGTACCTGTAACCAAAACCTGAAATATGTGGCATTAGCTTAGTCAGTGGCCAGGTGGCAGGCAGTGAGACAGCAGATGCAGCAGGCAGGACAGAGAAAGCTGTTATGCTGGATAACTTGGAAAGCAAACTGTGTGTCTACTGAGTGTTTGGCTTGAGGGAAAGAAGTGGGGAAAACAGAACGTGGTATGTGTTGGCTGTTATCGGCTGCTTCGGGCAAGGCATCCCAAGAAAGGGTCGAGTTCAAAAAAGAATCAGCCAGTTTACAAGCAGAAGGGAAAAGGGTGGGAAGACCTGAAACCCAAAGGCTTGCAGTGTTGGAAACATTTCCAGTCTGCAAGCAGTGGTGCAGGTGAGCAGCAGAGCCCAGTGAGACTTGGGGGACACAGTGACTGGGCCTTGTGGTGAAGATCAGGTGGAGGTGTGGTCTTCCCACTTGAGGCCGGCAACCTCAAGGCTACCATCTTGAGGGACAGGCATGTGAACAAGAAAGCAAAGAAATAAAGCCAACTTGAGAACTGTGTCCAGGAAAGAACCATTAGTGCAGTCACTGACCCTGGATCTGCCTGGTAAACCAAAGAAATAAGTAAACGATGTAGTAAGTTTAAGAAACTATTAGCATGGGCTTATAAAAACAAAACAAAACCCAGTGGCCATTGAAGAAGCCTGAAAACCACCCTCCGGCAAGAAGACAGCTGTGAGAACTGTGTCCAGGGAAGGCTTACAACCTCAGGTGGCTCACAGAGCAGAACTGGGCCTGAGCAAGGGCTTCCCCACTGCCCCAGCCAGGGCAGGGTGCGGCAGGATTTCAAAAGTGCTGCAGTCCAGTGAAGGCTCTTTGTCTGCTACCCTTCTCCTCCATGCACGGGAGGGTTCCGGAGGGCATCCTGCCTGCTCTCCTGCTCTCACCACTGCTTGTGGGAGGGAGGGGAGCATAGATGTCTTGTTAATTCAGAGTTGCAGGACTTTAAAGAGCCACCTGAGGGCAACTGCATCACCTGGAGGTCTGGATGGGACTGGACCCTGTACTGTTCCCCTAGGAGAGGGTGCCTGTGTCTCATGTGGAGGAAGAAGAGCAAAATGCATTTTGGTGACCAGAATAGCAAACTGGATCAGAGACTGGCTAAATGCTTACGACACAATTTCTTCCTCCTGAGTCCACAGCTTCAACTGCATTGCAGGACCCATGGCATCTGGTGAGTCAACCATGTGACTTGTCCTCACCAGTGATGTGTCACTTTCTTGTCAAGGCCATTAAGAGTGTCTCTGAGTCTCCTCCACCCTCTCCATCAACGGTGCAGGCTCGTGTGAAGGTGGTAATGCACAGGCCTGAAGGAGCCTGAGTCCCTGAATGACTCTATGGAACAGAGCATTCACTGTAGACCAAAGGTAGAATTATTAATAATAGAATTAGATATCTCTTCTTACCCTGCTTGAGTTAATTCCCATTCCTCTAGATTTATTCTTCTAGTTACTCAACACACCTTTATTGAGCACAACAGGGCTAGGCATAGTGTAGGGACCAGACGTTTTGCAGTGAACAAAACAAATAAAAATCCCCATCTTTAAGGAATTTACAATCTAGTGGGGAAGACCATAATGAATAAAATATCAGATGATAAGTTCTGTGAAGAAAGGTAAAAGTAGGGTTGGGGTAGAAAGTGCTCTAGGGGTTGCTACTTAACATAGCATGGCCTGTGAAGGGCCACTCCGATAAGGTGATAGTTGAGCAGAAAGCTGAATGAAGGAGCGGAATCCGGATGTCCAGGGGAAGAGCATTCCCGACAGGAGCGGATGCGGAGACTCTGAAGTGACAGCAGGCCCGGGGGGTGTGAACGCTGGCAGGGCAGTTGGGGTGGCTGAGCACAGCCAGCTGTGGCAGCAGGAGTTGAGGCTGGCGTGGTTCTCAGCCAGCACTGCCCCCTAGGGAACATTCTGGAACTATGTGGGGGCCAGTGTGATTGCGCTGTTGGGGGAGGTGCTGCTGAGATTTAGCGGGTGGGCCTGGGGGTACACAGCTCGTGGTGTGCAAGACTGTCCCGCTCAGTAGAGAACTGACCCACGTCTGACCTGATTTTCAAACGTTTTGCTGGATATTTGTGCAGTTGAAAACATTTCTAATTATTTTAGTGTGGCACCTAACCCTGTTATAAACAGAGTATTTGACAGCTGGTTTAATATGGTTATGCAGAAATGCAACTACTGTGTAAATCAAGGGAGGGCTGAATGTTGTTTTCCTAAAAACTTTACCATGAGCTGAAAATTTTGGAAAATTCCATCACCAACAGCAATGTCATTCCTGGTATCTGAGTCCCCAACCTCACACGCTTGTATGGGTCACATGTGAACAGACACATGCCCTGCAGCCCTGCTTTTGCTGGCCGTGTAGCATGCCTGAGAGGAATTCTCTCCCACCCTGTGTCCCTAGCACAGGAAAGAGACCAGATGATCCCGATGACGCTGTGAAGTGTGCTGGACAGAGTGGGCTTGGCTCTGCTGCCAGGGCCCATTTGCACACCCCTAGGCCTGCCGTCCTCATTTAGTCGCTGTCCCGTGAGGGTTCAGTTTCTGAGTTTGTGTTATTTTCTTGTGTGTGTACTCATCTTAATTTTTCTGTCTGTATATTCTGCCTTGTACTGGAGGTGCATTGGGGTGTGGGGTGACATGTCCCTGGCAGAACAGCTCCCCAAGGTATTCTTCAATCCAGGCCTTCCCAGGCCTGCATCCAGGCAAGGCAAGGCCATGTGTTCCTGCCTCCATTCGTAGGTGTGCCCGGCTCACTGGCAAGTCGCTGTCCAGCTGAGAGACTGCTCCTGAAGCCCTGCACAGCCCATCCTCTTGGCCCTCTGGAAGTTTCACTGGCCAATGTCCACGCTTCCTGCAAAAATGAGCTGGTTCTGAGCTTGGCCTGGCCTGACTTGCCTTGTGGGCAGCGAGTAGTTTCCACTTCAACCACGCACGTAGACACTGGGCTCCACGCCAGGATCAGCATTCATGAGCCATGACCTCTCCACCAACAAATCCACCGATGCTTCCAGCACCTGTCTTTTTCCATCACCCCCAGCCACCTGCTGGCTGGGGCTTGATGCTGGCAACAGGTAACAGAGACCCAGTCATAGGGATGTAGTCCGGGGCTGGGACTACAGTCTCCCAGAGCCTGTGCATGGAGTGACAGCTCCCTGGCAGGACACGAAGGCTGACCCAGATGTGGAAGAACACGGCACAATCCATTCCTGGTGTGGGGGCCACAGCTGGACTCAGCCTTGAGGTATTTGGCCAGACGTCTGTATATAAACCAGAACCTTTTTAGGTAGAAGTAACAGAAACCAAACTAACAATCTTAGACAGCTCTATTCATTTCCTTGGGTGGCCATGACAAATCACAACTTCACTGGCTTAAAAGAACAGAAATTTATTCTCATGGTTCTAGAGAGCGAAGTCTGGAATCGAGGTGTCGGCAGCTCCAGGAAAGAATCTGTGTCTTGCCTCCTTTACCTTCAGGTGGCTGCGCCATCCACTCTCTGCCTCTGTCCTTTGCGTCGCCCTTCCCTATGTGTGTGGGTTTAGTCTCTCTCTAGACATCTCTGCCTGGCTCTCATAAGGATACATGTGATTGCACTTAGGGCCAGGATAAGCTTCTCCTCTCAAGATCCATAACCTAATCACACCTTTGCCATAGAAGATACTACTCTTTTGCCTACATATAAGATAACATTTACAGCTTCCTGGGATTGGGAGGTGGACATATCTTTGGGACCACCAGCAGCCATGAAACAATTTTATAATTTCAAAATATATTTTCTTCTCTTTATCTTCCCAATCTTTTAGAAGGTACATTCCTATATTTTTTATCCAGAATTATACTTTTATTTGAAGTCATTTCCACTTTTTTAATGCCTATATTTGACTCTAATTAACTGAGTCAAAAATGGGAAGTAGATGTGAAATAATTAGGACACAAAGAAAAAAATTTTTAGTTAAAAAAATGACAAATAGTTTAACACACTTCCATATAAGGCAAGTCATTTAGCAGACATTTGATTCCGTGTTTGGGCTACCGTGCCATCGTGGTGAGCACACACCACACCCTGTGTCTCCTCAACCTACTTGCAGGTGTCCGTCCTGCACAGGTGTAGGGGTGGGGTGGATTACTCTTCTTCATAAAGTGAGAGTGGGTTTGACTGAGTTTCACTCTGCCCAACACCTTCTTTTTCCTTGGAAAACTGTCCTTCCCATTTCATGTGACTCTGGTGGGCTGATATCACTCTCCAGGCCACAGGAAGAGGCATATAACCCATGCTGGGCCCAGCAGGGTCTTGCCTGGGACAGTCAGGAATGCTGGGAAAGAGAGGTGCCTTTCCCTACAGAGACTGCTAAAGGGAGAGATTGTAAACCGGAGGCTGATGGTGGCAGTCTTAGCCTCTTGCAGCTAAGGGAAGCCATGGATAGACCAGCAGGGCCAATATCATTTGAACCCCTGGAGATAGCTGTGCCTGAAGCCCAGATTGCTCAGACACACGCTCAAGCCAGTTTGATCTGTTCTGTTAGAAGCCCGGAGGAAGCTGGGAGGCTGGTTGACAGCTGCCAATAAGCAGTGTCTGTGGGTTTGGTATAAGTTACTAAGTACACACTCTGTCTGGGCTGGCGGCTCTTTTCCTGGTCAGGACAGCCCCAGGCCTGAGTTTTGGTGTGATCTGTACCTAACCCCTGTGTCTTAGGTCAGGATCTCTAGAAGCCAAGCCCAAGATAGGAATTCTCATGCTAGGATTGAACCTGTGAGCGAGGGAAGCAGGATAAGGCAGGGGCAGGAGCTGAGCCAGGATGTGGTCCCACCTGGAGTGTAGCCTCAGCCTGATCCCATGGGAGCTCTGGAGCACGAATGGCACAGAATCGTCCCCTGTTGAGGCAGGCAGGCCGGCCAGCCCCCTTGAATCAGTCATTGGCTACAGCCACCTCCAGGAGCAGAGTGTAGCCTATAAGGTATTTCTGGAAGGACAATTTTGTAGAGAAGTGGGCAGCTGTAGCTGGGTTAGCAGCTGCCGTTCCCAGTGGCTGGTGGACAGGCTGCACTGGCCCAGAGAGGTCTCTGAGCAAGATGCCAACAGCTTCTACTGCACCCTGTCTCATGGCTCCTGCCAAACCTCAGAAGGAGCAGCCCAGGGACACAGTAGCCCCAGTAACCCTCACTCATCGGGAGTCTCCAAGCTTTCAAGGAAGAAGGAAACAGGGAGAAGGCTTAGTACCTTACCTAGACCCCATTGTTCTGCTCTCTCCTCCCCAAACTCCTTTGCGGAACTGCAACTTAACAATTCCCTTGGCATTCGCTGAATCCACACTGGCCAGTGTGTGTCACATGGCCACCCCCAGCTGCAAGGGAGTCTGGGAAATGTAGTTTCATTATCTGAGTACTAGCAAAGAAGGAGAAAGTATAGACGAAAGCAATGCAAATCCCTGCCACTAGGGCCTGAGAGTTGATTCATTTCAGCATCTGTAGGTGAGGAGATAGCAGAAGGAGCCCAGAGAGGTTCTGAGGCCATCCAAGGTCACAAAGGCCAGCAGGGGCACCCCCTGCAGCAAATCCTGGTCTCCAGGCTCCCAAGACACAGGTCACAAGAAAGCAAGGTCAGTTTGGGCACATGGGTTTATTGTGCACCGTATGCCACTCCTACTGCTACAGTAAACTGGGGGAAGATGGCCACAGGGCCGGTGCCATGCAGGGGCAGGGGGACCCACCAAGCAGCATATCGCATATGGGAAGCACTCGGCCAACATTAGCCATGGGGTGCAGGTGGCTCAGCGATGGGTAATGCCTAGTGGGGAGGGTGCCCTGGGAGGCTGCAGCGCTGCCAAGAGTCTTGCCTACGAGTCTGTCAGGTGAATCCCTCAGGGTGTTATCTGCTTGAGAGACTGAGACAACTTCCTAGAATTCTGGGAGTCTGGATGGTCCTGACCTTTTCGAGGAGATCTGGGGCCCTGGGGAGGCCTCAGCTACAAAAGTGACCCTTTCCTGCTCCTACCCTGTGAGAGATCCCAATTGTCTCAAGGTCTGTGGAGAAAGGGACCTACCACCAAGACACTTACTGACAGGCAGGCCAGCGCTTTGCAGCCAGGCCCCCGGCCTACATCCAGGGGACAGGGACACAGGGTGTCCAGACCTACAAAGGGCAGCAGGGCGAGAGCACAGAGGCCAGCCTGGTAGGGAAGCCAGTCCCTTTTCAGTGGGGCAGCAGGCCACAGATGTGGCCCTGTATCCCAGGCAGAATTGGTGGTATTGTCCGAGGTCTGCCATCCTGGTCAGAGCAAGGCCTGGAAAGCCAGGAAGGGGAGGACGGCGAGCAGGGAGCTCCCGTCCGGGGACCCGTCTGTGGAAGACACCTTGGGGGTGGGACAGAGTGTGGACTTGAGTACTCTGCCTGCACCCCCATCCTGGGCATTCACGCCTCTACCCAGGCACACCTGGCATGGAACAGTGTGAAGCAGACAGTGGGGAACTGCCGGTCCCATGCCCTCCCTGCCAGACCTACCTGCAGAAGGTTGTGCTCTGGGCCTGGCTGGGGCTCCAGCTGGTCCTGCAGGATTGGGGTCCACCTGTTGTCAAAGGCCTGTATGGCACCATCTATGGAGGGAGGGGTCCAGGGTGGGCTTGGCTGGGAAACCCTAGCATAAGGACCCAGACCCTTGGGGATAAACTGAGAGACCTCCTGGTGGCTGCAAAACTGGCTCCTTAGGATGGGAGGGTGCATGGGAGGAATAACAAAATAAGGACAATCGTGCTAAGAAGAACTCAAACTGTATAGTCTACCATCCTCACAGGGGAGGGTAACAATTATCCCCATTTTACAGATGAACACAAAAGGCTCAGAGGTAGTAAGTGAAAGGGTCTGGCTTCAAACTCAGGCCCCCTAACTCCGAGACCACTGAGCTGTTCTGACCCTGACAGGCAAGATCATCAGTGGGGTCGGGGGCCGGGCTGGGAGTATCTGGGGGATGAAATCCCCTCAGAAGTGTGGAAGTAGGAGTCTAGCCTTGTTCAATTCCAGGTCCTTGTTTTAACTTCCGCCTCCTCCCTCTCGCAGGAGCATCAGCCTTGACATGCCCAGGATTCTACTTAGGGTCTGTGACCTTGTCTCAGGGACAGCTGCCCGCGGATTCCCCAGGGACAGGACGGCAGCAGAGCGGTGGGGATGCACCTGCGTGGCTGCCGCAAAGAGCCTCAGTTTCCTCACCTCCAACATGGCTTACCGTGGGCCAGGCGGCTTGGGAGGGGGCAGGAAGTGCCACCCCCTCCCAGGCCCCTCACCCAAGCAGCGGTTCCTTGTAAAGAGCCCCCGGAAGGCTTCACACTCCTCACGCCGGTTTCCGCTGGCTCCGCAGTCGCACCAGGGCGCCACGCGCGCGCTCGTGTTGTCCACGTAGTTCGGGGTGACCGCGGTGCCTGCAGGGACCCCGAGGATGAGGTCATCAGCCCACCCAGGTGGGGCATCCCTGAAGAGCCCCAACCCGTGCTCGGGTCCCAGGCGCGCGTACCCACGAGGCCCGCGTAGGCACGCAGGCAGCGGGAGCCCTGGTCCCGCGGGCAGCCGTCGGGGACGCCGGGGGCGGGCGCGCAGGAGGCCTGAAAGGCCAGGAGGCGGGGCCTGCGCGGCGTGGGGAGGGCGGTGAGTGGGCGGAGGCCCCGCCCAGGCCCCGCCCAGCCGCGCGCCCCTCTCTGCGCGTGCGCACCTGCGCCGCCTCCCCGCGCACCTGCAGACCCGGCTGCGCTCGCAGGCGTCTAAGGGCTGGAGGCAGGAGGGCTGCGCTGGTCCCGGCCCCCGGAAGGCGCAGGCGGGCACGAAAGTCTGGCGCCGGCGCTCAGCGCACGCGGGGCCCGAGCACGGGCAGAAGAGCAGCGCGTGGGTGAGCGCGGGCGGCGCGCGGGCGAAGAAGCGGCGCAGGGCGCGGCGGCAGCGGGCGCGAGGGCAGCCCCCCGGCGCGGCCCGATCCAGGCACTGCGCCACATACTCGGTGCGCAGCCGCTGGCACCGCGCGTCCGCCGTGCACGTCTCGGCCGCGTCCACGCATCGGTTCTCTCCCGCCGGGCTCGCGGACCCTGGTGGAGGAGTGGGCAGGCTGCAGTGCTCTGTGCGCTCTACGTGCACACTTCACCCCCGGCCCCCGGCCACGCTCTCGGAAGGTGGGGGGCGCTCAAAACCCGAGGGACGCAGAGTGTGGCCCAAAGACGTGGCTGACTGGTGCTGACCGCCTCTCCGTCGCGAGGATGGTCAGGCTCGGGCTCTGGGGGTCTCTGCAACACGTCAGGGTTGGAGGGGACGCACTGAGGCCGAGCCCGTCCTTGCCGGAACCACCTCTATCCCTAGCATGGCCGCACACAACCAGAGAGGTCCACGGGGCTTCTTCCACCCTAACGGGCCCTACCGGATGGGGGAAACAGGCTTTCTGGGGGCCTGGAGACTTCTCAGACATGGCATTGAGGACAGCTGCCGCTCCTTGTCCTCTCCTCTTGACACGCTGGGAACCCTGGCCTTGCCTTCTCTCCCCTCCTCCACCTCCCCCAATGGAGACCCTTTGGGTGGGTCTGTAGGTTTCTGCTTCTCTCTCCTTTTCAACCTTGTGCGCCTCCTACTGCCCCCTGCATCCAGTGTCTTCTCACCTCAGTCTTTCCTGATGCTCCCTGGGTCTAACTCATTCCGCCCCATCTGGACTCTGGCTTCCCCCAGCCCTTTCATCACCACCAGCCAAGCCAAAGAGGGATTCTGAGCAAGGGCTCTGACCACTGGAGAGCCCGTTTAGGCCTGGCTGCCAGGGTGTGGATTCAGAGAGGTCCCTAACAGCACCTAATGTCTCCTCAGGTCTTGGACCTGCCTGTAAGTGCTTACCTGTCTTGCTTGCCAGGAGCTCCCTTACCTTGTCTCCTCCCTCATATCAGCGCATCGCAGCTCCAAGATCTCCTGCTTTAAACCTTTACCAGATTCCGTTCTCCACACCACATGCCATAAAGTGACCCTCCCCATGCCCCAGGTGGGGAAGGGGCAGTTGGAGGTGGAACAGCACATCCGAGACACTGAAGATTTGAGCAGTCTTGAGGGTGGAGGAATGGGTACAGAATTGGGAGGAGGGAAACAATAGGGGAAAGTTCGTGGGGCACAGGTACCAAGGCTGGACTTGGGAGGGGGGTGGCTCAGCTGGGCCCAAAGGCGGATGCTTGCCACACAGCGGGTTAGGTTGCCAGGTGTCCCCACACCCCGAGCACAGGCCTCTCCCCAGTGCCCCTGCATACTTCTGGGTTTCCCCGGAATCAATCTCTTATGCTCCCACCCTGTCCCAGAGGAGGAGGGACAGAGAGGCCAGGGTTGGGAGAGGAGATGAGGGCTCACCCAGTAGCAGCAGTAGCAGCAGCAGCTGCTTGGACCCCACGCAGCGCTCCATGCTGGACAGTGAACAGAGAAGGATGGCAGAGGCAGAGCCTTAGTCAGACAGGTGCCAGCTTCCTAGTGCTTTCCCAGCAGAAGCACGGTGGAAACCCAGGTGTATGTGACACACTGGGAGGAGCCTTTGCAGTGGCAGTGACTCCCTGCCCCCACTGAGTCCCCACCCCAGTCTGCGCTTTCAGGTAGATCCCAGAGTCACGGGATCCAGCGCCTCAATGTGCCAAGAGGGTCCCCAACCCACTAGCCCTAGCGTCCCCTGTCAGTTCCTGTGCTACCCCCAGCCCCATTCCCCTCAGTACCCCCTAGCTACCACTATGTTGTCTTTCTCTAAACAAGATACAGTATTGTTTTGTGTATGTACAGACTTTGTATAAGTGGTTTACTGTATTTATCACTCAGGAACTTGCTTTTTCGCTCAACACTTTTGAGATTTATTCATGTTGGTGTTTGTAGAACAGTTCACTTTTCTGCTGTATAGTATTCCACGAATGTGACTCTGCCATATTTTATCCATTCTTACATTGTTGGATATTGAAAATTTTTTCTACTGTTTACCTATTGAAAATAATGCTCTCTGCCAAAGACAAAAAAAAAAAAAGAAAGAAAAGAATGCTACTATGACCATTTCTGTACATTCCTTCCGGAGCACATGGGCTAACATTTTAAATTATCTATGTATCTATTTGTCATCTAAACCTTAGGAAGTCTCTTGGGAAGACTTCCAGAGCTGAAACAGAAAGGTGGCCCCAGGAGCAAATATCTCACATAGGAAACACCCATTTTTGTCTGTTTGGCATTGCTTCTTTTAGTAACAGAATCTATCTCTTTTTTCATGGAAGCTGTTCCTTCCCCAGTCTCACCCCTTGTGGCTCTACTGGGCTGATCCCATCCCAGGACTCCAGGGAACTGTGCGTGACCCAGGCCTGGCCAATGGATGTACAGTATCTCTCAGGCTATCCTGACTTGCTCATGAATGGACACGTGACCCAAGCTGGACTAATCAGAGTTCCTTCTGGGATTTTTGCTGGGACTATAAAAGGTGCACTCTGTAAGAGCATTTTTACAGGAACCTGCCTGAGAAAAAGAAGTCCTCCTAGAGCAAAGGAAGCAGCGGTAAAGAGTGAGAGGATACAGAATTTGACAATATCCCTGTTATGTGAGCCCCTAAACTTCTTAAATGGCCTTTGCTCCTGGATCTGGTGGATTATGCGAGCTGGAGGGTGTACCTAGCGGGATCCTGCAGCCCTAAGGGGTGGGGACCCCACTGGGCAGCTTTTGATGAGGCTCTGGGGTCCTGGGTGGAGGGGTGGGAGCTCAATGGGGGGAAGAAACTTCCAAGCTGCCTGAAGGTGCATGAGGTCGGCTGACTCGCTGGCTCTGCCCTTGGGGGTCCAAGTTCCTGGAGTGGCTGTCAGTGGCCACCTGTCTTTAAGTCTCCTCAAATCAGGAGCCACTTCTCACCAGAGGCAGGATCTTGGCTTCTGGACTTGACTTGCTAAGAATGAGAAGGAAGATGGTCATCCCCTGAGGACTGGAGCCCAAGCTGCAAACCATGTAGCAGGGGGCCTGTCTTCCCAGAGAGGACCAATTACCCAGGAAGAGCCATAGCTTCTGCCTCCCCCTCCCAGGGGCTTCCAGCATCCTGGTCTCCATGACAACAGCTTCTCCAAGAGGTCATGTCTCATTTGCATAATAACCAAGCTTAGAAACCTCAGAGTAGGGGTAGGGAGCTGAGGGGCTGAGGGGTGAGAGGGTGGATGGACGGACATTGGGGGGGAGAAGGGCTCTGTGTCAGGTCCCTACCTACCTTTGGGGGTCAGGTGGGGCTACAGGGCCCAGGCTTCTCAGGGAGGCTGTTGGGTTCCTGCAGGGTTCTCAGGGTCTGGGAGCAATGGTGGACAATGAATGCTGTCAACACAGTCAGCAGGAGTCCCAGGGGCTGGGGTGGGGCACAGGGGACTCAGGGTGGCTGGGTGCTAAGTGGAGAGGAGGGGCCTATCTGGAAGGAGGCAGAAGGCCAGAGCCCACACTTTACTTCCCTCCCCACCTCCCCCTGTGGCCTCACTTACCCAGGGGCCAGGGCTCTCTCATGGCTGTGGGGCCCAACTCTGTGGGGCGAACACTGCACAGGGGGTGGTCCCTGCGTACAGGAGGTTGGAACAGTGACCCTGGGCAGGGGTCCCCGGGACTGCTTCCCTACAGCATGGCATCCAGCCGAGGGGCCCTGTGTTGACTGAGTTTCCACCCTTCTGCACTAAGCTCCCTTCCTGCTCCCTGCTGAGAGCCACCTCTACTTGTGACTTACACCCTCCCAGGCTGCTGGCACCTCCTCCCTCCAGCCCTGACATTTCTCCCAAGATTGCACCACCCCAGCAGCCTGGTGTTCTCTAGATGTTGGTATCACTCAGGTCCCAAAGAGGCCTGGATGTCCCCCTCTCCCTACTGTGGCAGCTGTGTCTGTGCTCCTAGCCATTGGGTTATCTTGCTACCCTTCATGACTCCAAGCCATCTTTGGCTGTCCCCCCACCCCATCTCCCAGGGCCTTGCCACTTCCTTTGACTTCCCTTCAAAAGAGTCTCCACTGACGTCAAGAGCCCACCCCAGAGGTGAGATGCAGACCACGCCCTGGCCCCCCAGGCTGATGCACCAAACTCTGACCACCTTGCTCTGCCTACACACCCTCATCACTACTCATGTGTCAAGGCCCTCTCAGCAAGGCCTGGTTGGTGCCCTGTCCTTTCTGAGATGACCTCTGTCCCCATCTCCAACCCAAACCCTGCCTTCTCCCTCTGCTTGCCCAGAGCACTCTCAAGGCCAGGCTGAGTCAGACATGGCCATGGGTGCCTGACCTGCCCAAGGTCCCAGTGCAGGGGTAGCCTCGGGAAAACTATGCTTAGTATTATGTGACGCTCCTCCCAGATCACAGAATTGGGTTGGGGCAGGCCCCTGGCTGACCGGAGGTATGGAGTGAAAAGATGTGCTGGGCCTGGCATTTGGGAACTCGAAGGGAGTGACAGAGGCGATTTGGGCAGAGAAAGTGGTAGAGGGCTGAAAAGACAAAGGCTGTGGAGGCCTCCAGGGCACAGGGGAGCATGGACTGCATCCTAAACTGGGGCAAAAAACGGCAAAGTCAAGGTGAGGCAGCCACCCGGTGGGAGAAGCCACAGACGTGGACAAGAGCAGCTATACTGGAGGGGAAGAGGTAGAGGGCTGTGCCCCGGGGTGCTGGTGGGGGCAGGGATCCACAACCTCAGCTTCACTGGGAAGCCACTGGGGCCTCTCTTTGCGCCTGGGGGCAAGGCTGGGGAACCTGCCTCAGCTCCCTGGAGAGCTCTGAGGAGAGGGACCACAGAAGTGGGCTCAGAGCCTACCCACTGCATGTGGGGTTCCGCCTCCAGCCCCAGGGGCATCGCTGGAGATGGGCTCCTGGCAGCCGGTAGCAGCACCAGGCCAGACCGGCCCCAGGGAGCAGAGGCAGCAGGAAGCTAAGCAGCATGGCCGTCAGGAAGGCATCATGGCCTGCGGAGGACAGGGTGGGCTGAGTCCTGGGCAGGTGCATCAACCCGCCCGCCTGCCTGCCTTCGCCCCACTGACACACTTTCAGGCTGCACAGGACTGCTGTCTACACTGCCACCAAAGCCCGGCTTGTCACAGAAGGGTGGAGCCCAGCCTGGAGCACAGTGGCAGTTATGGTTGCTATTACAAACCTGCAGAGGAGAAGAGAAGGGAAGGAGGGTGGAGTGGGATTAGGGTCCCCAAAGTCACCCCCACCCCTTGTGCTACTCACCCCGTGGCCGTGGCAGGTGGTCAGGCAGCGCTCCAGGTCCTGGAAGGTTGTGTTTTGGCAGCGCCTGTCCTGGCACACCTGTGGGCAGGGAGCACTGGGCAGTGAGGGGGCACTCTGGCCTGTGGCACTCAAGTGGCAAGGAGGGGGCAGGTGGGCAGGACTCACCATTCTAGGTCCACACTGTGTGCCCGGCTCTACGAGACCCATGTCAAGCAGGTCCAGCTGGGCACTGCGGAGCACAAAGACTCCCCGACAGGTCACCTCGCTGCCATCTAGGTGAACAGTGGAGTCCACCGGCACCGTGTATGGCGCGAGTGGGCTCAGCTCTCCACCCTGGCACTGCAGCTTCCCACACCGAGCATCCCTGGGCAGGAAGTGGGGGTTGGCACAGCCTGCAGCGTCCCCCCTTTTCCCTCACTCCCCAGCTTCTGCTCCCCCCGTTCCACTCCCCACCTCTGTGCACAAGGCACGAAGTGGCCCTCACTGTCCTGGCCACAGTTCCCATGAGCGTCTCCTGCAGAGTTCACCACCTGGAAACAGACCTCTGGGGCTGGGTGGGAACCTGAGAAAACATGGGCTGAGCTGGGGGAAGCTCAGGCAGGCAGGGGCCATGCTCCACGGGCCTCAGTTCCCCCTGCCCACCTTCCCACAGTAGAAAACTGGGCCGACCCAAGGATTGGGGCAGGGTGCAAGGGTGCTCCTGTCCTCTCACCAGGCCCCCAGAGCTGCTGGCACTGCTGCTCAAGTGTGGGACAGACACCATCCCTGCAGTAGCCATGGCCCCTGGCGCAGGGCCAGCCATCCAGTACATAAATGTCCGGGGGACAGTTGGGGGAGGCACCCGTGCAGAACTCAGGAAGGTCACAGTCTCCTGCGGCCTGGCGGCACAGCACACCTGCTGGCTTCAGCTACGCAGGTGACCCAGTGCGGGGAGGACAAAGAGACAATGGACAGTAAGAGATTCACTCCCAGAGCATGTCTCAGAGGTGGGGGAGCTGGGCGGCAGGGGCCAGTGGACCCACGCAGAGCAGAGCCCAGCACCCAGCAGGGGGACCAGAGGTCTCCAATCAGCCAAGGCCACGACAGGCCGATCCCAAGCGCCCCGCAACCCTCACCACAAGCCTTCCTTGCCCTCACCAGGCAGCGCGTGCAGCAGTCCCCTTGGGTACACTGGGCCCCCGCGCGCAGAGAGCAATTGCGAGAGAAGCAGCAGAGGTCCCAGCACTCCTGCAGCCAGAAAGGCGAGGGGGGGACCAGGTGAGGGCGCAGCGCGCCAGACCTCCAGGAAGAGGGCGAGCGGGGACCATCCTTGGACTTCCGGGATTCAGCAAGCCGACCTGACCTGGCGGGGGTCGCAGTCGCACTCCTCGCCTGCCTCCACGAAGCCGTTCCCGCAGCGCGCCGGCGGCACCAGCAGCCCGGGCTCCGGGTGATTGAAGAGGCACGCTCCGCTCCCCTTGCGGAAGAAGGCGCGCAGCTGGCGGCGGCTGCAGGCGCTGAACACGCGCGGGAACGGGTGCCTACGGGCGCGGGGAGGGCGTCGGGCGTGCGGGGACCACCCCCGAAACCCCGCTCGCCTCTGGTCCCCACCCCTGGGCTTGGTCACACAGCCGCCAGATGCGCTGGCACCGCCTGAGCGGTGGGAGGCTCGAATGCTCCAGAGGAGCAGTGACTGGCGAAAAGTCACTCATGGTCCGAGGCAGGAGGGTGTGACGCCAAAAGTGGGCAGCCCAGGACCCAAGGTGGACCAGCGACCCAGCGGTGCTACTCCCGAGGTAGGAGTAACCTTGATAGGTTGTTTGGAAAATAATGTTCATACTCTTGAGAATCCACTTTACCGGCGCTCCCTCCGTTTAAGCCTCATAAACATCCCTAAGATCGGGTACTACTATCAATGATCCCCACTTTACAGAAGAGGAAACTGAGGGATAACCGAAGAAACACAGCCGAGGGGGCCCCTAGGTTCAGCGGCGGGTCCCCGCATCCCCCAGGCCCGCGGGTACCCGGTGGCCGCCGCCATCACGCAGCCGCCCTGCTCGACCGCGGCCTCCACGCAGCAGCCGTCGGGGTCGTGGCTGAGGCCCAGGCTGTGGCCTATCTCGTGGGCCACGGTGGCTGCAACGCCAATGGGGAGCTCCGAGTGGTCCTAGGAGGGCGCGGAGGGGCGGTCAGTGCGGGCGGCGATGCCTCCCCCTTGGCTCCCTCTGCGGCCCGCGGGGCTCACCGTGCTCACGCCTCCGGAGCTCTCGGCTCTGCACATGCCCTCGACGGGCGCCAGTCCCACGGTGTCGCCTCGGAAAGCGCGGCCCCTGAGGGCGGAGCTCGGAGTGACCGGGCGGGGCCAGGAGTCGAGGCCGCCCAGCCCGGGTCCCGCGTGGGCGTCAGAGGCACCCACGTGAGCAGCTGCGCCGAGTCGTGCGGCCGCCGCGCCCACAGCCCCCGGCGCCACTGCAGGAAGGCCCAGAGCGTGGCGTTCGCGTCCGGCGTGACGCGGCTGCGGTCCTGCTCGGTCCACACTTCCAGGCCGCTCAGCACCACCTGAATGTCCAGAGTCCTGAGAATCTGAAGGCGGGAGCGGCTGAAACCCGGGCCAGGCGCCCCGCCGTGCGGGGGCTCCTCCGCGGGGGTGGGGGCGCCCCTCTCCTCTCCCTGAGCCCGCCGCCGCCGCGTCACCCCCATTCCTCCTCTCTCCTCCCCACCCCCAACCTGGTCCACATAGTTGGCGACCTCCAGGAGACGCTGTTTGGTGCGGTTCAAGTTTCTTTGCTGGGTCAAGAACTGGGAGGGCAGAAAGACCGCGGCGTGAGGGTCTGAGCTGGCTCATCCTGGACCCACCGCCCGCCTTGGGTCTGCCCTCACCAGGGTGTGGTCAGCCACTAGGTACAGCTCCAGGTACCTTGGGGTCCTGCCAGCCTCTCGCCTGTCCTGCGCACGGGCAGATGGGGACCCTGAGTTGCAGGCTGCCTGGCCGAGCCCTGACCACCATCCCCAATTCTCAGAAAGAACAGTTTTAAAATGTTATTAGAACTAGTTTCTTCAGCCTTCAATAAAAGTATCAGGACAGAAGGGGGACTGGGAATTCCTGTCTCTTGGGATTTGGAGGTCTATGGATACTGCCTTCCCACTCCCACTCCGTGCAAGCCCCTGACCCTGCTCTGCGGAGCACGAGGAAGGTTGGCCTTGTCCCTTTTGTTCCCAGGGCCCCTGTGGCCACAGTCCCCTTTCCAGGTAAGCAGCTGCTCAGTCTGGAACATCTTGTGTCTTGAAGAGTCCTCGGAGTCCCCAGGAGGCCAGGGGTGCAGATAATAGCTGGCATTGCTGCTTAGCGTGATGAGGCCTCTAGGGTGAAGAGGGCCAGAGGGGTGTGAGGGAGCTCCTTCCCATCCCCAGGCCAGCTGCCTCCCCCAGAACTCCTCACCTCATCCCAGAGCAGGTGCTGAGGACCACCCAGGAGGCAGGGAAGCCCCTCACACGCCCATGGTAGTGGCAATTATCCTGGAGAGGAAGACACCCAGCCCCAAGTCTTAGCCAGGGCTGAAGCAGGAGGGGCAAGAGAGAGGGCTTGGTGGGGGGCTGGCTCCAACCTCTCCCTAGGAACAGAAGCAGGAGAGTGGGGTAGGAATGCAGGGAGCGCATCTCCCAGCACCCCTCACCCTGTTCTCAGAGCCCATGGAGGTATCTCACCGTGTGGCTGGGGACCAGCATCACAGGCTGCCCATCTGGGCTGTAGTGGGTTTCTGTGTATCCTGGGGCCAGCAGCCTGCTGGGAGGAGGTGTTACAGGAATCACCTAAGCAGCCCTGCCTCCTCCAGGATGCCTCCCAGCCTTCCTCCCAGATGCTAACTGAGCAGCTCTGTGAATGAGGCACCCAGGGTGTGTCCTAGGGAAGGGACAGGAGTGCTGTGTCTTGCTCAGCTCAGAAACACTTTGAG
Source organism: Avahi laniger (assembly GCA_963575035.1). Classification (NCBI taxonomy): domain Eukaryota; kingdom Metazoa; phylum Chordata; class Mammalia; order Primates; family Indriidae; genus Avahi; species Avahi laniger. Next base: position 40,427 of record CAUYSK010108724.1, on the reverse strand, counting down.
CTGGAAGTAGACAGGTGAAGGTCAGGAAGGAGCCGTGATGATGGCATGGATAGGTGGCAGGGGAGTAGACGGGGCACCGGGGACGAGCAGAGCTAGGGAAAGTGTTTGTGGTCCCTGTGGGGCCTGCAGCAGGCAGCCGGATCCACAGGTCAGGAGGAAGGATTCAGGGGTCACTGCTGAGGGGTGGGACTTGTAGCCAAGGAAGTGTGGTGAGCCCCAAGGTACCCTGCCTATGGCCTGCCCTTGTCTGGTCAACCCTCTGGCCCCTCCCACCACAGATCCTTTAAATCATTTCCACAGGCCCCTGTCCCCCACATGCCTCCCACCTGTCCTTCAGTGATGCCCACCCCCTGCTTCCAGAGAAAACAGAATCCCTGCCTGCCTGCACCTGCTCTTGCCCTGCCCACCTGAGCAGGGGTCCCCTCCCCCACCTTCTCCAGACCCTGCTTGAGTAATGACCTCATCTTCCGGCTCCATCTCACCTGGATCCTTCCCACCAGGATGGATCAACCATAAGCCAATCTCTTCTTTAAAGAAAATCATGGACCCCAGCCTCACGTTGGCCTCTTTACCTTCAAACCACCCCCAGGTGACACCTGCTTCTCCACCTCCCTGTCATTCCCCACCTGCTCCAGCTCTGCTCCCCCATTGTACACACACATGCCACTTTAGGAGGTAGGAGCTGTGATCACCCCATTGAAAGGATAAGGGCATGGAACCCCAAAGAAACAGTGGTTAGGTGTGATGGACCTAGGGTCTGTTCCTGGTCCACCTGACTCCGTGGGGAGAATGAAATACGTGTATAGGCTTAGAACAGAGCCTGTGATGAAACAAGCACTCGGTAAGCGGCACCTATTGATAATATGGTCTGAATGGCTTCAAGATCTGGCACTCCTTCTTAGACATGCACCTGACCTAGCCCAGGGCTCTAGCCTGAGCACAGCTCTGCCTGTTCACTCACCAGCTCAACATCTTGGGCTCCACACGATCCGAGACACTTAGCACTAAAATGGCCTTCTGTGATCTGGCCCTACTGGGACTCCCCAAATTCATTTCCCCTGCTCCCTTCCCTTGGGTGGAAACCTTCCAGGCAAGGTAGACAAATTGTCACCCCCAATGTAGCCGGCACCCCTTTGTCCCTGCCATTCCCTCAGCCTGGAGTGCCGTCCTGTCATTGGAATCTCATCTGGGATTCTTTTGACTGGGCAGATCCTGCAAAAGGGAGCTAAGATGCTCATGGGGTTGGGACTAGGGATGTGCCACAGCAGGGCTGACCCAACCTCAACTGTCCACTTCAGCCTCCAAGGGGCCAGCGGCAGGCCGGTGTGACTCGCTTTGCCACCTGCACCCCTTCTGGGGCCCTCTCTCCCTCAGCTTCCCTCACAGATCCATGTCAATCCCTGCACTCCAGCACTGACCCCTCCAGGGAGGTCTGTCCTGGGCTCCCAGCCCCGCCCCAGCCTGGCACTCACTGCTTCTTCTCCAGCTCAAGCACGAGCTCCTGGCCTTCAGCCTCCAAGGCCACCAGCCCCGAGTCTGGTTTCGAGACCTGTGTGAGAAGGAATGCAGGGCTGAGATGGATGGGCCTCCAGGCTCCTGCCTGCCAGGGAGCTGGCAAGGAAGTTCATGGGGAGAACATGGGCTGGGGTGGGGCCAGCAGCCCCCACCATGTGTCATGGAGGGCATGGAGGGGTGTAGGGGGAAAGCATGCAGACAGAGGTGTTCCCAAACTCAGGATGTTTGTTGTTCTGAAAACAACCACTTGAAAGTGCCTAAGTAGAGCCCCAACAGGTACACGCGACATCCTCCCCAGAGACTGGGATCCCAGAAAAGTGCCCTGCTTTGTCCATGGTGACTGGGCCCTACCCTGGCCTGCCCTGTTCTTTCGGGCCCAGAAGGGGTTTGCAGGGCAGGGAAGCAGCAGGGTCCTGAGGACACCGTGGGGGCATTGGGCAGCCACGGCTCGGGTGTCTCCCAGCCTCTGGCAGCTGGGGCTTATTTCTGTATCTTGCCACCCTTCATTCCCTAGGGAACATGCACTTGATCTCTCTGCCTCGGATTCTGGCGAACTGCCCCCTCCCAAAGCTTTCCTCGGCTCCCGCAACCCCCTTCCCACCTGCTTCACTGAGCTCCAGCAGGACATATGGATCCCATCCCTGGCCAAGAGGAGATGCTGGATCTCGGCCTGCTGTCAGGGGCTGTGGGGACCCCCATGCTCTCCTTGTCTACTCAGCCTGGCTGGGGGCCCAGAGTCAGAGCTGGCCCGGGAGCTTCCTGGAAGGCTGCTATGTCTTCGGAATGTCTACTCCACCCTAAGCCCTCCCCTTTTATCCCAAAATGCACTGGGCTGGGACCCTGGCCAAGGGGCTCAGAGTCTTGGGGAGGGCCTTTCCTCCACAGGTGGGGAGCAGACAGCCCTTTCCTCCCCAGCCACAGGCTCCACAAGGCCCCAAGCATGAGCTCATATGGCTGGAACGCCACTTGCTTTATTGGGGAAAGATCTGCGCTGGGACAAAGGCAGTGGCCCAGATGAAAGGCCACACTCAAGGCCCTTGTCATTCTGCAGACCCTGCTGTCTTCCCTTCTTACCCTCCTGGTGATCTCACCCCTCAATATTATACCCCATCCCATCTAGAAGTGTGAGTGTTTCCTGCCTGTTGGAGGGGACACTGCCTCTATTCTGTGTCCTGTCCGTGTCTTCCTGGGGGCAGAGGCCCCCAGTGTGGGAGGCAGGGCCCCTCTGGGATTGCTCTTGTGATCATGGCTCAGGCCAGATGGAGAGTGAACCCACAGTTGAAGTGACTCCAGTGTGTGCCCAGCCTTCCCTCTGCCAGGGATGTGGAGGAAACAATCTCAAAGCTCATGGGCCAGTGCTCTGCCAGTTAAATGAGGGCTCTGAGGGTCTGCGGGTCCCCTAGGTGGGGACCTGCTGGGCCTCTGGGAACCTCCCAGCCTCTCCTGTCTTCCCCTCACTGGTCTTGGACAGTGGGGCTGTCCTCTCTCGCCTGGAAATTCAGAACAAAGAGGGCTCTCTAGGCTTGGCAAGGGGTTTGGCCAATGGTTTAAAGTCTTTCGGCCCCAGGATCCCGGGCTAGAGCTATGTGACTGTGGGCAATTTCCCCAGCCTCTCTGGGCTTCAGTTTACCCTTCTGTGAAATGGGCATTTTGAAGCCACTGGCTCCTTAGTTTGCAGCACAGATGTTGTAGCACAAACAGATGGAGTGTGGCTATTCTAGAAGCATGTGATGGGCAGGAATGGGGAAGAGGCCAGGACAGAGTGTCCTAGAGAAGCAAAATGGGGTGGGCTTACATCTGGGGGGCAGCAGTAAAGTGACCACTGTCCCCGTGGCCAGAAATGGACTCTGCATGAGCCAGTGAGGCTGAAGTTTCAGGGCCCTCAATGTCAGGGCCCTAAGAGGGACAGCAATGTGTCCAAAGGGTCACATGTTCTGGTAAACTTTGCAAAAGGAAGATATTTTGGTGCTTTCTTAGAGAGACTCCTGAAAAGCTTCAGGCCCCACAAACCCTGGACCCCTCTGCCTAGTGGGGGTGGGGGTAGCCCAGATAATCCAGGGAGGAAGGGAAAGGGGGAGGTGGGGTGAAGGACACTGAAAATGACTTCCATGTGTGCAGGCTCACATGATCTAGATTTCCAACCCTCCACATCCCTCACCTGCCAGCCTAGAGGGGCCTAAAGGATTGGTGACTCAGTGGTTCTGGAGATCCCAGCAAAACCACCATGCTGCAATTTGGGGAGGGGTGAAAGGCCTGTAGAGGCCCGGGTGATGTAGCACTGACCAGCTCCTCCAGGGTGACCATGTGCCAGCGTCTTCCATCCAGGACCCAGTGGGGGGTGACTGGTTTTCCAGGGATGTTTCCTGGGGTGAGAAGAGAGCACAGGGTGAAGGGGACCTGAGGGACATGGGGAGTGGAGGACAGCAGGGAGGAACGGGAAGTCTTGAGGGACAGACTCCATCCTCGATACTCGTGGGCTCAGCCTGGAGAAGGGTGGACACCTAGGGGCATCTTTGGAACTAAGGAGCCACCAGGGAGGTGGCAGAAGAGAGACAGAGGAGCCTGGGAAGGGACAGCTCAGCTGGGGATATGGAAGCCACCTGACCTTTGGGAGGGGGCAGGTTTGGGGTCAGAGTTCACAGGGAAGAGGCCAAGGCCCCCAGTGCAGAGGGGAAGGGAAGAGGCGGGCAGCCTCCGGTATTTTTAGACTGGGCAGCAAATGCCTTTAGGATGAGAGATCTGTGAAGAGAGGATGACTGTGTCTCCCCACCAGCTGAGAAAAACAACAGCCAGATGTTGTCTTGGGAGGTCCACCTTGCCTAGAGCTCCCCTGGGGTCTTTGTCCTGGTGGCAGGGTTCCCTGGACCCTGGCCCAGAAGTCCCCTCCTCATGTCTTCAAGTTGAGGCTGGGGGACAGAGCCTCTATGCTTCTAGGCCAGGTCAGGCCGAGTGTGCCTAAGGGGGCTCTAGGAGGAATCCCAGAGCCAAGCATTACTCAGAGGGCGCCTGGAACGCTCCCCTGGAATGCTCCCGGCCCCCACCAGCCCAGCAGCTCTCAGCAGCTCTCAGCAGCCCTGCCCCAAAGGAGCCTGCAACCAGCCCTCCCTCCCCTCTGGGCCTCAGTCCCTCCGCAAGCCCAGCTCCCAGAACAGACAGCCCCTAGCCCACCCAGCCCTGGCCCCCCGACCTTGCCCAGGCTGATGGTCACCCATGCTGCTGGGTCACCCCAGCTCCTTTTTTCTTCTCTCCCAGACCGGTGCACCAGCGTCAAAGCCCTGGGATGGCAGCAGCTGCAGGAGTCCCTTCCCCACCGAAGCCCTCCTTGACTGGCTGAGCGAGTTGCCATTAGGCAGACCCTGGGAAAGGAGGCTAAGGGGGCTGGTGTGGGGAGGGGTCTGAGAGGGGCTGGAGGGAGGAGCGGGAGGTATCTCAGCCCAGAGAGGACTTAACTGGGGGTAGAGAGCTGGGCCTTGCTGGTTCCAGGCCTGTAAGTGTGGGGAGGCCGAAGGGTGGGCCCGTGTGGGGGTAGGGGTGGGTGTTCTCCACTGGCGCCCTGACGAGAGAGAGGGAGGCAGAGCGGGGGCTCTGGTGACTGGGTGTGGAAACCGAGGGAGCCCCTCTCTCCCAGGGGTCCCATCACCCTCCCTGGCCCCAGGCTTGCCCACTGAGGGAAATGAGCCAGGGAATGCCTAGGGACCTTCCCCAAGGCATGAGGACTGTCATCCCTCCCTCTTGGGTGAACAGAGCAGGACCCTGTACCTGTCAGGTCCTCAGCACAGTGCTGTGAACCCCACAGCCCCCAGGCTGCCCCACTCAGCCCTTTGTGCCTCCTCTCTGGTTGCCCTCCCTGTCCCCTGGCCAGGTACTTGATGTGCAGGACTCGCTAATCCTCCCACCCACTTGCGGAGGTTGCTGTTTCAGCCCATCTGACAGAGGGTTTGGAGAGGTTACAGGCAAGAGACAGAGCTGCAGTCATCCCAGGGCACTGCTAAACAGGCACCTTCTGTTTGGAGAAGTCCTTCTCTATCTAACCAAACAAGGCAACAATATAAACAATATACACACTGCCCCAAGGCCCTGGGAGGAGAGGGAGAGGGGGTGAGCTGTGAGACCACAGCTAGTTCTGCAGAGCTGAGGACAGAACTTGGGGGGACCAGTGGGCATGGGGGCTTCCAGGAGGAGGGAGCCCGCGGAGCCCTAAGGTGTGGCAGAGCAGGAGCGGTTTGGGGGCGGCAGGGCGGGGAAGTGGGGAGAGTGCAGGGCCAGACCTGGGCAGCGGCTGAGAGGTGAAGGGTCCATGGCCCTCAGCTATGCTGGCTTTGCGGGTGGCGCAGTGGCAGCCAGGCAGAGTATGGGCAAGTCCAGCCCTGAGGCCAGCCCAAGCACAGTTGAGCGTCCCTGGACAGGTCCCACTGAGACCCACTCAAACCCCACGCCCTGACCTCCTGGCCCTGCGGTCCCGGGGGTGTCAGATCCTCCATCCACTGCCCCCGGCTCTGAACGGGACCCACCGCAGCGGCCACCTCACCCCGTGTCGCCTGCCCCGCGGAGCTCACTCCTGTCCGCTCCTCACCTGGAAGCACCCCAGCGCCCGGCACCGGCCACAGGAGCAGCAGCAGGAGCACCGGCGACCCCCGAGCTCTCCGGAACCCCCGGCTCATAGCTGTGAGCGCCTCTGCCTCTGAGCTGCGGCTCCCGGCTGGCGGCTCGCGGCTCCTCCCGGGCTGGACTGCGGCCGACCCACGCCCCGCGCAGCCCCGCCCGCGCCGCCTCCCGACCCCCTCCCCGCCCACCTCGCCACCGCGTCCCTCTCCAGGCCCGCCGCCCCTCCCCGCGCAGATCCCCGCGGGACCCAGGCGGCACGACCCGGCCTCGTGTGCCCTGGGGGAGCCAGGGCGACACTCTCGGGCTGCTGCAGCTGTCCAGAGGGTAGACCTGGTCCGGGTAGGGATGGCGGTGGGGTGGGGTGGAGTGGGGGCGTAAGTGGGAATCCGCGCCGTCCCGTCGGTCTCAGAGCGCCCCTACTAATGGGGGTAGGGGATGGAGGGGAAACCACAGGGAAGGTTCTTTGAGGACCGTAGCGGAGTAGGGTGAGGTGGTGGACAGAGGCTGCGTCTGGGGCCGCCTGTTGCTGCTCGGGTGTGCCCAGGGAGAGCCCTCGCCTTGTCACGCGTCCTTCGCAGAGGCGCCTCAGGGGAGATCCCGGGGGAGGTTGAGCCGGGTCACACACGGCACAGCACTGCGCTGGGTGCCCCAGGGAAAAGGAGGCTAAGGCGACCAACCTTAGCAGTCAGGGTTGCCCAGCTACGAGCCACAATGGCCGCCAGCCCCTGCCCCCGGGGCACACGGGTTGGGGGGAGCAAGTGGAGGACGTGGGCTTGGGGGCTTCAGTGCTGGGCAAAGGCCACGCTGAGGACAGGCAAAGGAGGAGGGCAACTCTTTGTCTCTGGCGGTGGCTGAAAGGCAGAATTGTGCAAAGCCACAGATTCCCAGACATGAGGGTTCCTTTCCGCCTCAGTAACATCTGAGTTTCTTGTTTCAAAGATTTGTGTACTAGGTGTAAATTCGGATATTAAGGGATGTTAACTTTTAAGCAAATCTGTTTCTGAGAATTTGGAATGTAGTAATTCGGTTAGTAAAAGTTCCAGCAGCAAGAGAAACCCACGGTCATGTGATTCAAACATCAAAAAGCATCATAAAATGCGTAGGGAAGTCTCCCCACCTCTTCCATCTCCATGCTCCCAGCCCTCCTCCGCCAACAGAAGCCATTGTTATGAGTTTCTTGCATAGGCTTTTAGGTTATTTTTGTGCATATCCAAGGCAATAGACATTTTTTCTCTTAATATTTTTTGCACCATGATATATGTATATATATATATTTTTTGTCACTTAATACACCTTGGATATCATGGCATTTAGAGGGTCCTCCTTGTTCTTATATTTATTACTACTGTTACTACTCTGGGGTTTTGTTTTGAGGATTTTGGTTAGTTGTTTGGGTTCGGTGGGGTTTTTTTGAGACAGAGTCTCTGTTGCCCAGGCTGGAGTTCAGGCATGAGCCACTGCTCCCGGCCAATAATGGATAATCTTACACACAAATATATGTGGGAGATAAATTCCTACAAGTGGGATTACTGGGTCAAGTGACTCCCAATGCTGGAAGCCACTTGAAGTCCAAGTGGATCCTTGGGAAGAGCAATTTGACTGTATCCTCTCAAATCACAAACACATGTGTCCTTTCAGACAGAAAACTGGCAGATTTTGCTTTAGGTATAGCATTGTTGCAGGCATTGCTACAGCCTTACCTGAGTCAGGAAGTCTCAAAACAAACTTTCAAATTGCCCTGATAAAAACAGGATGGAGGCCGGGCGCAGTGGCTCCTGCCTGTAATCCTAGCTCTCTGGGAGGCCGAGGCAGGCGGATTGTTTGAGCTCAGGAGTTAGAAACCAGCCTGAGCAAGAGCGAGACCCCGTCTCTACTAAAATTAGAAAGAAATTAATTGGACAACTAAAAATATATAGAAAAAATTAGTGGGGCATGGTGGCACATGCCTAGTCCCAGCTACTCGGGAGGCTGAGGCAGGAGGATTGCTTGAGCCCAGGAGTTTGAGGTTGCTGTGAGCTAGGTTGACGCCATGGCACTCTAGCCCGGGCAACACAGTGAGACTCTGTTTCAAAAAAAAAAAAAAACAGGATGGAGGCAGGGTTAGTTCCAACAGTTTAGAACCAAGGTGGTAGAAGACTTAGAGGGTGCCACCCTGATTCTGGGAAAATACCGCCCCTTTCATGAGTATTCCTACCCTTGTTAATTAAGCTTAAATAGAAAGGCAGCAGGAACCAGGGGGCAGGTTATCTTCTGCAGTCCTTGGCTTCCTTTTCTCTGAATTGCCTCTCCATATCTATAGCCCATTTTTCGATGGAGTTGTTGGATTTTCTCTTAACTACTTGAAGAAATTCTTTATATATACGGGATATTAACTCTTTGTCTGGAGTATGAGTTGTGAATATTTTCGCAGTTTGTGCAATGTATCCAGCCTGCTGTGTGTATCTGTAGTTCATTCATATTCATCGCTGGGTGGTAGTCAATTGTGTGACTTTAACCACATTTTCTTTCCATTGATTCTACTCTTGGGTGAAGGACATTTGGGTGCTTCCCAGTTTGGGGATGTTACCAACAGTGCTGCTGTGAACATTGGTGTGTGTGTGTCCTTAGCCTCCTCCCCTTGCATGTCCTTTGCTGGTCTCCTGGAAGGACATCCTTAATAAGTTATTTACACATGAATTTCCATCTTAAGGAACAAGACAATGATGACTTTGGTCATGTTGAGGGCTCCAGTGTAGACAGGTTGGAGGGGCTTCAACTTCACTCTGTGGTTGACCAGAGTCATCAGGGGTGCTGATGGCAAAAGAGGTCCCCTGCTCCAAGACTGAGTTCCTTGATCCTCCTGCGAAGTGAGCCAGGGGGAAGAGGGCAAGGCGTCCTGCATGCCCAGGGTCCATTTGGATATCTCTTTGCTCATGCTGGGAGGATTTGGGAGAAAACAGGGGTGGCCAGAGAGACCCAGGCTCCCATCTCGAACCAGGAGCACAACTGGAGATTCTGAAGAGAGTATGGATACTGAGAAGTGGGAATTTATGAAAACACAAGTCCTAACCATGGTAAGAGAAACAGTTCTGAAGAGAAAGATGGGAGAGGCCACTCAGAAAGCCCACAGGTCACAGGCAGTGGCAGGACAATGCTGAATGTGCCACCTGACAGGGCCTGGCTGATGGCTGTGAGGTGGCTCGAGCCCAATACAAGCCGCAGACCAGGAAAGCAGAGCATCCCCTAGAACGGACCCTCTGCACTGCCCAAAGCAAAACGGAACCGGGAGGTGTAGACGTCAGGAAGAGCAGCAGGCAGGGCCCCTCGAAGAGCTACTCTGGCAATGTCTTTTCGTTCAGGGTCTGTCCCTTAACCAAAGCCAGATTACCATACCTTGTGTCACGTTTCACAGGGTGCTATCGTTGCCCATTTCCTTCTCTCTTCCCCCCAGACCCTGAGCTCTGTAAGGTCTAGGAATATATGTCTTATTATTCACTGCCTGGTACAGGGCCTGGCACAGTCCGCTCTTATACAACGAGGGGGACATGTAGCCTAAGAGCCACCTGGGGATTGGAGTCATCCTTGCAAATGTGACACCTCCCAAACTCTGATGAGTGGTATCGAAGCCTGTCAGAGGAATTTTCTGCCTAAATCTCTGAGCAGCTGTTTATTTACATTCTGAGTTTGCAGAGGAGGAGATGGGGCCGTTGAACCAAAGTTGCAGAAGATGGATCCTAGAATACCACCGAGCAGCTTGGTTCACACCTCATAACGCTGTGGGAAAGATGATTCATCAAATGGCTTGCTGGCGTCACTCTCCAGAGGTGCATCAGGCAGTGGCCTGGGAACTAGGCGAACCAGTGAGAGTTAAACCTTTGAAGTGCTTGGAATGGGCGACACCCACCATCTATAAACAGGACTTGTCCTGAAGAGGGACCCAGAACAGGGTGTCTGGGGGGGAGCACTCCAACTCCAGCCCACGGAGATATCCAGGGTGGCACCTGGAGATGACAGGCTGTTGTTTGGATGCACCAGAAAGAGTCACATATGTAAATGCCGAGGGGGGGGAGTCAAGGCACCATCCACACAGCCCAGTGCATTTAGAGGGGAGCGGGTTGTCCCTTGGCAAAGTGAAGGGGATGCTTAAAAAGCCAGATGATCAGCCGGATACCCAATGTAAAAGGCGGGGAATTTTTAAAAGCTTTTTTACTGAAGTATAATACGTATGTTGAAAAGTGAGAAGCTCACTGAGTTCACGAAGTGAACACACCCAGAGAACTCACACGCGGACCAGGAAACAGCATATTTCCAGCCCCCTGAAAGCCCATTTGTGGTCCCTTCCAACCCCTTTCTCCCACAGGTAACCACTATTCTTACTTCTGTCACCGTCGATTAGCTTTGCCTGTTCCTGAACGTCACAAAAATGGAATCATACAATCTGTGCGCTGGACGTTCTGTTTGAGAGCGTCGCCCATATCGCTGTATACAGTTGGGACTCGTCCTCACTGCTGCATGATACTCCACTGCGTGGACATAGCACAGCGGGTTTAGCCATTCTACTGCTGATGTGCACGGGTCGCTTCCAGTTTGGGCTGTTATGAATAACCTTGCTGTGGACTTCCTCACGGTGGACATAAGCCCTCCTTCTTCTTGAGTGAATACCCAGGGGTGGAATTTCAGGGTCATCGGGCAGGAGTATTTTAGCTTTACTGGATATGGTTAGTTTTCCAAAAGTTGTACACACTGTTTAATTCCATTTATATAAAGTTCAAAAACAAGCAAATAAAATCTATGATGTTAGAAATCAAGATAGTGGTTACCCTTGGGGGTTGCGAGTGGGGGTGTGAGGGGGACTCTGGGGTGCTGGGAATGGTCTGTTTCTTGATCTGGGTGCTGGTTTACAAGGGTGTTGGCTTTTGGAAAAGGCATTCAGCTGCATGCTTATAACAACATATGCTTTTCTGTATGTATATTACGCTTCAATTAAAAGTTTATTTTAAAAGTCTCGCGGGGAGGCCTCAGACCACTGGGAGCAGACACAACTAGCCCCCCTGAGAACTCTCCAATCCCAGATGGACATACGTCCCCTTGAAGGTACACAGAAGCAGATGGAGACTCCCAAGGCAGATGTTCCCAAACCCCCCAGCAGCCACTCCTGTCTGTGGCTACCTGTGGTCTTCCCTCCCCACTTTTCCCCAGACAGCCCCTGGACATCTGGCTGCATTTGGCTTGCTCTCTCCCCATCCCAGCTCTGGATTTAGTCCATGCTTTCCCTCTCACTTGCCAACAGTGTAGACAAGACAAGCGCTTACTGAGCGCTGACCTACTGCGCGCCAAGACTGTGCTGGTCATTGCAGGCGACAGAGGCGAGCAGCGCCCAGACAGAGCCTCAAGGAGCAGGAAGGGACACGGCAGAAGGTCGTTTGTGATAAATGTCATGGAATGGCACCACCTCCTGCAGATGGTTTCTAAGAATAATTCTCACTAACAGTTGAATCCTCTGTGTTCTAGCCCAGCAGTTTGGGTTGCATGAAAGAGACTCACACCAGTTGCGTCATAGGATGGAAGTTTATTGGAAGGGCATGCTGGAAAGGCTACCAGGAAGAGCGTGGCAGCCAGACACAGAAAGGAATGGGGCCAGGGATGAAGGAGGGTGGAGCCAAGGCTACACAAAGCTCACCTGGTCTGCAGTGTTTTCCCAGCCTATCAGCTCCTCTGCCAACTTCCTACTACTCTCTGTTTCTCAGCCCAAATCCTAGAGGGCAGGCTCTCTACTCCTCCCACCATCTGCCACCACGCTGCAAGGGGAATGACAAGCCCACTCAAGAACTGGTCCCCTTGGTCCCTGATTTCCCTAAAGCTCTTTATTCCTTCTTGGTAACTCTCATCGTCTTCAGCGGCCCCTGGCACATGGGCCTCCCGGAAAAGGACAAGCACTCACTCGGTCATGGAGAGGAAGCACCTGGGGCAGAAACAAGGATGCTGACAACATCCATGTCTGCTGTCTGAGCTTGGAAGAGCTGGTAAGGCATTGCCACTCCCCTGGAGGTGGGGGTGGTGGGAATGGGGGAACCTTTTCTTCCAGGGGCCAGATCAGACATGCCTGACATGCCTCTCCCGAGGGACCACCAGACCTTCTTGATTTCCTCAGTCTTACTGCGCGAGAGGGATACCCTCTCCAGGAAGCCCATAACCAGAATGCCCGGGGCATGTTCTGACCTTCAGCAGATGGGCACTGTGACAGAACATGGCCTGCTGGTGGCATTCTGATCAATGTCAAATGTCCCAGGCATGAGTCCGTAGTTGGGAGTCCTTTGGAAATAGAATTTCCAAACATGCTCTGGACTCAGAATAAAAACTACATTTCCCAGCCTCCCTTGCAGCTTGGCATGGCCTTGAGGGTAAACTCTAGCCAATGGAAGTGACGTGTGCAACTCCCAGGTTGTGTCCACCGTGGGAGTGGGAGTGCCCTCTACTAACACTTCCACTCTTCCCTCTTCTGGCTGGAGTGAGTGTAAGCACAGCGGGGCCATGGGTGAACCTCACAATCAAAGGGAACATTTTAGGGATGGAGAAAAGTAAGATAGAAGGATCCCAGCACCTTAAACCACCATAACATAGCCAGACTGGTATGGGAGAGAGAAATAAAATTCTATTTATGTATTTGGTCTCTCGTTAGAGCAGCCTGACTTATCCTCTGCCTGATACAGAGTGCTTGGTGAGCCCGAGGACACCGAATGCTCCTCTTCTGTTCTAATCCTCCAGAAAGTTCAAGGTGGGCTTTGGGGAGAGAGGCAGGGCAGGGCCCCCTTTGGAGAGGAGAGAGAGGCGCGGAGAAGAGCGAAAGAAGTGGACAACACGCTGACTCGCTTCTCTTCAGAGTCCCCTGGGGTCAACATGCTCCTGGGTAGGCTGGGGTCTGTGCCCACTCTCACCACCCGTTTTCCTTGGGGGCGAGAGGCTTGGAGCCAGATCATAAAAAGTCAGATGTCACGGAGCTGTTTTCACAGAGGCAGGCGGGACCCAACGCTGCCTCGCTCACGTTCACCGGCCGAGTCATCTCAGATGTGGCAACCTCGTCCTCCTGAGGGCAAGCAGTGCCACGGTCAGCTCAGGGACAGAGCACAGGACAAAGTCTCACATGTGGCTGCATCAGGATCAATGAGCTTCCCACAGAGAAAACCCTGGTCACAGGAGAACTCAGGGAGCAGGGGCAGTCCCCCAGGCCCCCAGCTTTAGGTAGGGTCCCAAGGGGGTTGGTGGGCGTGTGCGTGGCTGGAACTGGGACTCCGAGCCCTGCCCACCAGGTGGACATCTGCAGAGGATACCTGTGTGGTCTCTTTCTGAGAAGCCATCTCCACCGAATTCTCGCCTGTGCTCAGCTTGTGAAAACGCCTCCTTCTGCAAGGGTGAGAGCGGACTCAGAGAGCCTCTCCCCTCCCCACCACCTGCCCCATTCCCCTCCCCAACGCAGGCTGGCCCCAGACTTCTCACTGTACAGAGCATGGGAGACTGGGGTATTTTCTCCTCCTTCCTCCCCAGCCCTTTCTTCAGCACAGATAGGGCAGAGAGAAGAAAAGAAGAAAACTACAGCAAGGTGGATTTAGAGACGATTCTGGAAGGGATTCACAAATTTGGAGGACGTGGGCTGGGAAGTATGCAGCCTGTGAACTTGGTAGAAGGGAGGTTTCCTAAGGGCGGTGGGGGCATGTTGGGGGAGAAGTGGGGAGGATGAGGTGGCCTGGCCCACTCCCAGCTCTGGACTCACCTCCAGGTGTAGCAAGCGCCCAGGCCCAACAGCAGGAACAGGGCACCCGCCAGCAGCCCCAGGACCCAGAGCAGCTGCTGCAGCAGGTGCAGGCGGTGCAGGGCTGGAATGCAGAGGTGGGCTCAGGGGAAGCCCTGGCTTCCTGCCCCGGTGCAGCCTCCCAGGTGATCCACCCAGGCAGAAACCTTCTATTCTCTCACTTTATCTCTGAAGTCCCCCACCACCACTCGAGGGAGCTCCGCGAGATCAGTTTAGACTAACAGACTAGCTGCACTGCAGCAGAAGGGACTCAGGGAAGGAAGCCTCTGGGCCCGAGAGCTGGGCCTTTGTGCAGAATGGCCTGGGAGATGGAGCCCCCTCCCCTCACCTCTGGCCCCAAAGTAGGTGGAGGCAGAGGCGGAGCCCAGGACATTGGAGGCAGAGCACACATATTCGCCCTGGTCACTGGGCCTCAGCTCCTCAATGTTCACCCTCAGCGCATTGGGGGAGGCAGAGACGTGGATGTGAGGCTCTGCAGGGGCGCCCTGGGGCTGGCTGGAGGCCACCAGCCGACTGCCAAGGTGGAGGGTTAGGCTGGCAAGGGGCTCGCTGTCCACTCGACAGTCCAGGATGCCCTGGAGGCCTCCCTTGGGCTCCACAAAGACCGTCATAGTGGGCGTCTTGGGAGGGTCTGTGGGGAGGAAAGAAGTGTGGTGATTGCAGAAGAACCACCACAAACTCTTCCCTCCCTGTACCCAGGCACGGTGACTTTGCTGCTCCTCCCATTAAGAGGTGGGGCCTATTTCCTCATTCCTTGAATCAAGCTGTGACTCACTTTGACCAATTGAAGAAAGAAGTGATATTGTGTGACTTCAGAGCTAGACCTCAAGGGACACTGCAGCTTCTCCTCTGCTCTTGGGATACAACCACATGGGAAGCCCATGCCAACCTTCTGTGCATGCGTGGCCCAACCACCAGCCACGAGGGTGAGGCCCTCTGAGACCTTCTAGCCTCAGTTGAGCCACTGGAAAGTTGCAACCTCATGAGGTGAGACCAGCAGAAGAACTGCCCAGCTGAGCCCAGCCCACATTACTGACCCACAGAATTGTGAGCAAATAACATGGCTGTTGTTTGAGGCACTAACTTTTAGGGTGGCTTGTCATGTAGTAATAGCTGACTGATACAGAGGGGGCCCTGGTGAAGATTAGGGTGGGAGACCAAGACTGTGCTACTGTGCTAGGCACTCAGCTTGCTTTTGTTTTGTTTTTTCTAGAGACGGTGTCTCACTCTGTTGCCCAGGCTGGAATGCATTGGCAAGATTACAGCTCACTGCAATGTCAAATGCCTGAGCCCAAGCAATTCTCCTGCCTCAGCCACTCAAGTAGTTGAGACTACAGGTGGGCACAACCACACCCAGCTAATTTTATTTTATTTTTTTAGAGGCAGGGTCTTGCTATGTTGCCCAGGCTGGTCTTGAACTCCTGGCCTCAAGTGATCTTCATGTCTCAGCCTCCCAAAGTGCTGGGATTACAGGTATGCCTGGCCTCAGCATGCTGCATTACCTACACTCCTCGAAAGATGAGGGAACAGATGTAGTTGGCATTTTACAGAAGAAACCAAGGCACAGAAGTATAAGATACACAACCAGTCAGTGGGAGTGTCAGGCTTCCAACCCAGGGCTCCCTACCTGTGAAGCCCTCGCTGTTTGCAGGCAGAGAGGAGGAAGACCTGAGGTGGACATGTGAGATGTGGGGAGACTGAAGGAGGGGCTTCACACTCACAGAGCACACGGAGCATGACTGGAGCAGAGGCGGCAGCCCCAGTGGGGAGCTCAGCCCGGCAGTGGTACACCCCGGCTTGGGCCCGGGCCACGTGGGTGAAGGCGAGTGTGGGCACAGGCTTTGCGTGCAGTCGCCGGCCATTCAGGAACCATGCAAAGGTGGAGTTGCCCATGGGCCCGGGGCCACCAAGGAGGCAGCAGCTCAGGTTCAGTGCTGTGCCCTCAGGCACGTCCAGGCCTGGCTCCGCCACCACACGAACACCTGTGGGCAGAGGACGGGGAGGGGGTTAGGCATCTGCAGGCCTGGGGGGCCGGAGCCTCTGGGCGGGACCTCTGAGAGGGCTCTGCACATGCGGGAAGGCCTCCAACTGACTTGGGACTTCCAAGGTGGAGCAGTGTGCACCCCTCAGACTGATCCTAAGAGTAAGGCTGTCTCATCCTTGCACTGAGGGCTCAGGACAGGGCTGCACGTCCCTTGTCCACCAGGCTTCCTGACGGATGTGGTTGTCTTGCCTGCAGACTGGGCTCCCTGAGGGCAGGGCTGTGTCTCTCTCCCCACCCCAGGCTTCCCCAGGGCAGGTCTGTGCCCCCACCCCCAGACTGAGCTCTGTGGGGGCAGGACTCTGTCTGCCCTCCACCCAAGCTGTCCCTGGGCACTGCCACACCTCCCCTGCGCCCTAGGAAGATCTCCAAGGGCAAGTCTGCATCTGTCCCCTCAGGCTGGGCCACCCACTGTGGCGGGAGCTCGCCTCCTCCATGGGATTAGGCTTCGCAAGGCAGGGCTGTCCCTCTAGTGGGAGCCCCAGCCCCTCACATGGGCTCTGGCCCACAGCAGCTGAACCCCAAACCTGAGCCCCCTCCTCCCCTCTCTCCCACTCACCTTCCACCTGCAGCCGCCCGCTGGTGCTCACTGAGCCCAGCAAATTTCGGGCTGTGCAAACATAGGTGTCATCATCACCCGTGGGCACATCTTGCACCTGCAACTGCAGGGCGTTGCGGGCCACCTGGACGTGGCCTGTCTCCGACGCAGAGCTGTGGACCCCGTAGTTAGCGGCCAGCACCTTGCCATTTCGAGACAGGGTCAGCTCAGCAGGTGGCTCGCTGTCCACGGTGCACTGTACCACGACCCTGGGCCTGGCCCTCGAGTCCCGGAAGGAGGACAGGACAGCATCGCGGGGGGCATCTGGGGACAAGGCAGGGACAGATGGGGGCCTTGCCTGGGTGCCCTGTACTGCCCACCTGGGTGCCCTGATGTTGGCAAGGCTGAAGCCTCTGGACAAATGGTCACTTCCTAGAAGTGACACTTGCTCAGGAGTCCTGTGGGCAGAGTTCCCCAGGCAGGGTGTGTAGGGCCATGGGTCTCTTTCTTCAGCGCCTATGTCTTTCTTTCCCCACGTGCCCATTCCTGGGCCCACTGTAGCCCTGGGCCTGTCCCCACCAGGGCCCAGAAGCACCCTCCACCCCCCTCGTTCCGGGCAGCGGACGAAGACCCCCTGCTCACAGAGGACTTGCAGAGCAGCAGGCCGGGAGCTGCGGGTGCCCTGTGCGTCCTGCACCTGGCAGGAGTAGGCGCCTGCGTGAGCCCGTGTGGCCGCTGGGAACGAGAGCGAGGCAGCGGGCCCCTCCTGCAGCCAATGGCCGTTGTGGTACCAGGTGTAGAGGGTGGGTGGGTGGGCAGTGGGGTCCTCGCAGGTCACTGTGATGGAGTCTCCCTCGGGTACAGTAGCCGATGGAGCCAGGGTCACTCGCACGCCTGTGCCAAGGAAACGGGGGTCGGTTGGGACCTGCCAGACACCATGGCTGGTTCCCACCCCTGTGCGCTTGGCCTGAGCCCTGCCTCACCCTCCAGCCTCAGCTCCAGGGACGTGTTGGCCTGGCCTAAAGGGCTGCGGGCGGAGCAGCTGTAGAGACCCTCGTCACTGGGCTGTGGCTCCCGCAGCTCCAGGCGCAGGGTGTTGGGGACAGATGCTGTAGTCGAGGAGGCCAGGAGGCGGCCAGCATGGCTGAGGGCCAGCTGGGCAGGCGGGCGGCTGTCCACAGTGCACAGTACCAGGGCCAGCTGCCCGCCACGGCTCTCCAGGAGGTAGGTCAGGCGCAGGTTGCGGGGCGCGTCTGCAGGGGCACGAGAGGCATTCAGGAGTCCAGAGGCCTAGAGAAGGCCAGCCGCAGGTGGCATTCAAACCCAGGAGGGCCCTGGCTCCCTCCCCAACGGCCCTCAATCACTCAATCTGGGGTACTGCTCCTCCGCCTGGAGAGGGGTTATCCCCAGGGTTCCCCCACTCTAATGCTCCTTATCCCATGCTCCACTGGCCGGCTGGGGACTGAATTCCCCAGCTGGACACCTATGGGGCTCCAGCCATGTCCTGATCCCTGTGGGCTCCTGTCATTGTCCCACTTTGCATCCAACGAAACTCACAGAGCACGTCCAGGGTGACAGATCTGGAGAGGCGGGGTGCCTGGCCAGGGAGCCCCACGCCACAGCGGTAGGACGCAGCATCTGTGACTGTGACGTTGGGCAGGAGGATGGAGCGGGCACCCGGGCGCTGCTGCCCATCCTGGTCCCACGTGTAGGTGAGCTGGGCCAGGCGGGTGGTCCATACAAGGCAGGTCAGGTTCACCAGCTGTCCTTCCTGCACGGTGGCCCCGGGCCACACCTGCACACTCACCGCTGGGGAGAGGGAGGGCACCGGCGAGGGCCTGAGGCTGCATACAGCTGCCTGTCTCCACGTGGTGCATTGTCACTACGGCTGGGGAGCCCCTTGGCTGCTGTGAGCCTCGGGTGGCCCACATGAGCACAGGGCTCAGGGGTGGAGCTTGGAAAGCAGCTCATTATCTCTTGAGTGGTCCCAGGTGGAGTGCTGCAGAGCCCTGGCGCACCTTGAGCCCCTTCCTGACCCTGGTGGCGGCAAGTGGGGAAAACACAGGCCTCCCCTGCCCTACTGTGGTTTCTCTTTGAGACCCCCTTTCTGTTTAGTTTTATCCACTGGGCACGCATGTAAAATTCTGTGTTTAAAAAAGGCCCTTCCATGAAACCCAAGTCTGGAGACCGCTGCCCTTAGAAGGGTGGGAATGGACACTATCCTCATGCTCCCAAGCTTCTAGAACCCTCTCCCACCTCCTCCCCTCTTTTAAAGGAGACACTTGCACATACACACACACACTCTGTCTCACCCTGGGCATTGAAGTCGGCCGAGGCAGAGGCATTGCCCAGGGTGTTGGTGGCGTCGCAGGTGTAGACGCCCTCATCCTCCAGCACCGCCCTGTGGATCTCCAGGCGCAGTGTGTTGGGGGCCACAGCCACCTGCAGCCGGGGAGAGCTGCCTGCAAGTTCCCCCACACCTTGTAGGGTGGAGGCCACGAGGTGGTCCCCGTGGGTCAGCTGCAGCTGGGCTGGAGGGTCGCTGTCCACCCGGCACAGGAGGAGGCCCAGGCGCCCAGGGCCTGTGTCCATCAGGGCAGTAAGCGTGGCCTGGCGTGGGGCGTCTACATGGGGCAGGGAGTGGTCAGGGCCAAGCCAAGGGTTCCCTAATCCAAGGCTCTGTCACGGGGCAGAGCCCAGGACCAGGGGCCTGTATTCCCTCCCCAACAGGTGAATGGGATAAAAGCTCTTACAGGACACGTGGAGGCTGATGGGGGCGGCCAGGCTCGTGGTGGCCAAGCCTGGGGCCTGGGTTTGGCAGTGGTAGGCCCCAGCTTGTGCCAAAGTTATGGCTGCAAAGCGGAGCGTGGCTGAGGTCGGCTCCTGGAGGGGCTGGCCATCCCGATACCAGCGGTATGAGGTGCCCTCGGGGACTCCTGTGGGTACCTGGCAGCTCAGGACCACGGCCTGGCCCTCCCGGAGCTCAGGTGATGGGGACACTTGGACCCAGGCTCCTGCAGGGGGAAACCAAGAGCAGGTGAGGGCTCCCCGCCATACCTCCCACAGCCGCGACTGTGCGTGTCCACATGGGCCTCCCCTCCAGGCCGGGGCCACGTCAGCAACTGCCCCTGCCCCTCCTGCTCCCCACTTGCCCACACAGACTCCGTCCTCGTGTTCCCCACCCACCACCTGGCAGGACAGTGTTGCTCTGTCAGTCATTTCTTGCCTAGCAGAACGTGAGCCTCGTAGGTACTGTGTGACCTGTAACCCCGGTGCCAGGCACAGTTCCTACATGTGTTATTTTTTGACAAAAGCACTGAAAAGGGAGGGACTTAGGTCATGCCAAGGGCCATTGTCCTGACTAGGAGCTGAACTCAGCATGGGTGGCCAAGGGCTTGGAAGGAGAGGTCAGCAGCTGTGTGGCCTTGAGAGCTCTCCAAGCCCCTCTGGTCCAGCTCAGCACCCAGGCTCCAGGCCACGAGAGCCCAGGGATTGGGGACCAGGCAACAGGCAGCTCGTTGGCAGGATTTGAAGCAGGAGGAGCCCTGGGTAGGGGGAGGGAGGTGGAGGGACAGCTGGAGGGGGTCAGTGACGGCACAGGCCATGTCTGGGACCAGAACTTAGATAGTCTGGAGCCAGTAGGGTCATGTGACCGTGGACAAGCTCCTAAAATTTTGATCCTCAATTCTATTTTTCTTTTACTTTTTTTTTTTGAGACAGAGTCTTACTCTGTCACCCAGGCTAGAGTGCCGTGGCGGCCACCTAGCTCCCAGCAACCTCAAACTCCTGGGCTCAAGCGATCCTCCTCCTGCCTCAGCCTCCTGGGACTACAGGCATGCGCCCAGCTAATTTTTTCTATTTTTAGTAGAGATGGGGGTCTCACACTTGCTCAGGCTGGTCTCGAACTCCTGAGCTCAAGAGATCCTCCCGCCTCAGCCAGAGTGCTAGGATTACAGGCGTGAGCCACCAGGCCTGGCCCTGACCCTCAGTTCTTCTGCCTGTGAGATGGATGTGATAAATAAGAAAAGACACACAGAACCAAGGCCCAAAGTAAATGTCCAAAAATTGATGCCGTTTGTCATCGTGGGAGAAGCAGCATGCATTTTTCTTTGACTTTTGTATTATCTTTCCTTTATCCTGCCTTATTTGCTTAGAGAGAATTTTTATAGAGAATATTTATGCATATTATATGTACACAGATATGTGTATATGTATAGGAATGAAGAATATGAATATGTAAAAGAATATACATGTATATGTATATTTGTACATGTATGTGTAAATTACATTAATATAATTATAAGACAAAATTATATTGTTGCAGAGTAAGTTATCTGTCAGAAAGTGCTCCAACCAAGCAAACCAACTTGTGTAATTGCCACTGCCTCCTAGTGGCTGCTGTTGTTATTACAGGTGAGAATGAGGACCAGACAAAGGGAGGCGTTCTGCTGGCTGGCCCAACCAGGGCGAAAAAAGACTCACATTTCTGCACAGAATCCACAGCACCCAGCCCAAACTCTGACCAGAGTGGTCCCCAGGGCATCAGGGTCTACCACATCGTGAGAGGACTGACACTTACCCCGAACTTTGAAGAAGAGTGTGGTGTTGGCTGATCCAAGAACATTTGTAGCCTCGCAGAGGTAGCTGCCAGAGTCCTCAAGGCTCAGTTCCCGGACCTCTAGCTGCAGGGAGTTGGCCATGGCCTTGGCTTGGAGCCGGCCTCGAGACGGGAGCTGGGGTCCCAGGCTGGTGGCCAGGAGGCGCTCCCCATGGAACAGGGCTAGCTGGGCAAGGGGGCGACTGTCCACGGTGCAGACAAACACGACCATGTGGCCCTGGTCCACATCCAGCAGGGCCGACAGCTTTGGAGGGTCCGGGGGATCTGCAGGAACAGGGGCAGCTCAGGCCACCCCTGCCCAGCTCACCATGTTCCAGCTGTCACGCTGTGTCCCTCTCCCCCTGCCCACCCTGTCCCACGCCCAGGCCACGCTCTTGTTTCCCCCCATGCCACCCCTCCATCCTCCAAGTCCCCACGCTGCCCTTGCCGGACACACACAGAGGACACTCAGGACCACGGGAGCAGACAGCTGGGCACCAGCCTCGGTGAGGATTCGGCAGGCATAGAGGGCAGCGTCGGTCCTGGCCACAGGCAGCAACGTCATGGTCTCCAGGGGGCCCTCGGCCCACAGCACCCCATTCCGGAACCAGGAGAAGTTGGCGGGGCTGCCGGCGGCTTCCCGGCTCACGTTGCAGGTCAGGTTGGCCTCTGCGCCCTCCTGCAGCGTGTCTGACGGTGCGGCCACCAGGACTGTGGCTGGAGAGCAGGCAGCACAGGCTCACCCCCACCCCAGGCGCCTTTGGGCCAGCCTCCCTGTCTGGAAGGATGGGGTGGAGGCCCCCTGGGGTGCCCCAGCAGGTGAGGGAGCAAACTCACTCACAGGGAAGCCTGGGGCAAGCAGGCCCTGAGGAATGTGGGGGTGCTGGGCAGAGGGGGTGCAGTAAGGGGGAGGATGAGACAGCCCAACTGGCTCAGCTGGGGAGCTGTCCTCAGAGATCAGCCCTGCAACCGCAGGCCTGGCCCCTGCCCGAAAACCGAGCATGAGAAAGAGCAGCTTTGGCTTCCCGCACCGTGGAGGGTCAGCAAGGCTCCCAGGGCCCCCACTCCTGCACAGAGGGCAGCTGTGCCTCTTCCCACTGCTGGACAGAGGTGGTTTTGCCCAACCTGACCCTCCTTGGAGCAGAGGAATAGCCCAGAGCTCCATCCCCTGTCCCGACTCACCCTGGGCATTGAAGGTGGCCGTGGCGGAGGCGTTGCCCAGGGTGTTGCTGGCCTCGCAGAGGTACACGCCCTCATCCTCCAGCACAGGGTCTCCAATCTCCACGCTCAGCAAGTTCGGGGCTTTGGTGATCTTCATGCGTGGGGAACAGCCCCCACAGGTGCTGCAGCCACCCCCCGACGGCAGGGAAGTGGCCACAACACGGTCGTTGTGGAGCAGCCGCAGCAGGGCTGGGGGGTCACTGTCCACGCGGCACAAGAGGAGGCCTCGCCGTCCAGCCCCGGCCCCAGCAGCACTGGGGTCCAGCCGGGTGGTGAACGTGGGCTGGCGCGGGGCGTCTGTAGGGAGGAAGAACATGGGCACTTGTCCCATGGCCACTGCCAGGGTTGCACAGGCAAGGCTCCCAGAACACACTGGTCAAAGCCATGTCCCCGAGCTGTGCACTGCACAAGGACAGCAAGGACAAGGTGGGTGGAATTCAGCTCACGCATCTCAAGCTAAGCTGTGCCCTGGTGCCGACCGGTCCTCCCAGAAGGGGCTCCATTTTCTAGCTGGGATGAAGGTGCTGGATGCGGCCAGCAGCCACCATACAGCAGTCCCCAAGGTCATGCTCCCTGCTCCCACCCTGCACACCGCTCCTCACTATCGAGCCTCCCCGGATCCCTCCTGCCCCTCATCTCTGATCTCCAAACCAGCTCCTGGGATACCAGCTACTGCCTAAAACGGCCTCTTCCCAGAGGCTTCCAGAGACGGATGACTGAAAGAAAGCCATTGCCAAGGCCCACTGGTGGCTTCACTCAGACACCAGAAAACCCTGGAGAGGCAGCTGCCCTTCTGATGGTCCCAGGATGTGGCTCCGACACTCATGTGTCAGGGGAGGCCTTCTGGAATTACTCAGCCCTCAGGCTAACGTGAAACATCCACCCTTCACCGGACGCAGAGGGACTGGTCTGTCCCCGTGCCGGAGAGCTCTGCCTTAGAGTCTGTGGGAGCCCGTGAGGGCGCAGGCTGTGGGGCGTGTGCACGGATACAGGAGTGTGGGTCCTTGGGCCCACCCAGGAAGACATAGTTTGGACAGGGCACCCACGGTGGATTCGAGGTGAGGGCAAAGGATGCCAAAGGGCTGGGATTGGTGTGTAGGACACGGGGAGGGAGAGAAGGCCCCAGCCTCACTCCCAACTTCAGCCCTGGGTGGAGAGGCCCATGGTGGCCAGTCCTGTGACCACCCTCCTGACGTAGACCTGGGGAGGAGGCGGGGGTGCCTGGTGGGCCCCTGCGGGCTGACCCTCCCCACGGCAGGCCGGCGGTGAGGCTGCTCACAGAGCACGGTGAGGACGGCAGGCGATGAGGGGCCACTGACGCTGTGGCCGTCCCAGGCCCGGCAGTGGTATGAGCCGGCGTCGCTGCTGGAGGCCGCAGGGAGCAGGAGGCTGCTGTGGGGCCCCTCGAGAAGCAGCGCTCCATTCAGGTACCAGGACACGCGGGTGTCCGGCGCGGGGCTCAGGCCACTCCTGCAGCTCAGCGTCACAGCTTGCCCCTCCACCACCTCTGCTGCCGGGCTGAGGAGGACGCGGGCCACTGGCAGAGAAGGAGAGGCTGTGAGCACCCCCAACCCTCCATGCCGCCCAGGGCAGGAAGCCCTCCAGGGTTCTCCTCTCCCCGCACAACTATAGGTAGGTCTGGGCTTTGTAGCGGATTGTGAGGCTTTGAACACCAGTTCAGATCTGTTGGTAGCAGCTGGCTTCACCCCACGTGAAAGGGATTCTGAGCCAGAACCCAGGCTTATGTCAAAAATCTGGCTTGATCAATTATCCGTGTCTACCCTGGCCTTAGGAGGAAGGAAGGGCACTGCATGCACCACGAGTTGGACGACCCTACTGCTCTATTCTACCTCCTGCCTCCAACTCCCAGCACAGAGCCTGCCCCAAAGGGTTCGTACACAACAAACAAATGCCTACGAGACACTCTCCAAGTTTAGAGTCAGAATATGTGCAAGAGGAATAATGCAGCCTGCTTCATGTTTCCCTTTTTGCCTTGACTCCCAGGAACCTCTGAGATGGGGATGACTGTGTAGCCCAGCTCTTTAATGTGACCTAACCAGCTAGTTCAGCCCCTCAGTTGAGTCCACTGGACTTCTAGAAAGGAAGAGGCCAGAGCAGGCCTCCTCCTCCAGCTCGCTCCACTCCCTCGGCCACCCATGCCCATCTTACCATTGGCACGGAAGTCCAGGGTGGAGGTCGCATTTCCAAGGGAGTTGGTGGCCAAGCACTCATACTCCCCGCTGTCAGCTGGCTCCAGGTCTCGGATCTCCAGACGTAGGGAGTTGGGAGCAGAGAAGACCCTGAAGCGTGAGCCGTAGTCACTCTCCTGGGGGGTGGAGGCCAGGATAAGGCCCCCGTGGGACAGCACCAGCGTGGCCTGGGGCTCACTGACCACGGAGCAGTGAAGGATGCCCACAAGCCCTGTCTGTGTCTCCAGGAAGGCAGTCAGGTCCGGGGCGAGGGGAGGGTCTGTGTGGAGGCGAGAGGGGGGCCTGTCACCTGCAGGCAGGGCCACTCCCTGGACACCCCATTACAGCCCCTGCACTCCTTTGCTCCACAGCGCCCTGGGAGAGCAGGGAGATCCCAGAAGCTCCTGAGCACCAGCTAAATATACTCTGTCCATGGCCAGGCTGGGCAAATCACTCTGTTGTCTCAGTCAAGCCTCGTGGGCACCCTGCAGGCGGGATCAGGGGCCCCACTGCAAAGATGAGAATACTGGTGGAGAGACCTGGGTCGGGACAGCACCTTGACCAAGGGACAAAGTGAACATCAGCAGTGGGACGAGCTGTGTCAGGATGTCAGGATGCACTGAGGTGGACTTGGCAGCACGTCCTGGCCTTCCTGCCCGAAGCACATGGCCTCGGTCTATTCGAGTGGGACAAATGCATGTTGAGGGACCTCCACAGAACGACCGCTTGTACTCTTCAAGTTTCAATGTCAAGAAAGGTAAGAAAAGACTGAGCACCTGTCCCACATTAAAGGAGAACGAAGGGACATGACGACCGAATGCAATGCATGAGCCCAGATTGGATCCTGGACCAGAAAAAAAAAAGGCTATAAAAGACATTATTGGGTCCATTGGTAAAATTGGAATATAGGCTGTGGATTAGATAATAGTCTGTTATCAATGTGAACTTTCCTTGCTGTGATCATTGCACTGTGGTTATGTAAGAGAATGATCTTACAACACACTGAGGAATTTAGGGGTGGAGAAGCAACATGTTTGCAACTTCAGGAATGTAAAAATGTAGGTAGGCAGATAAATAACATATATGTGCATGTATATATAGAGTGGATACGTATGTGGGTTGTTTTTTTTTTTTGAGACAGAATCTCACTCTGTTGCCCAGGGCGAGTGCTATGGCGTCAGCCTAGCTCACAGAAACCTCCATCTCCTGGGCTCAAGCGATCCTCCTGCCTCAGCCTCCCAAGTAGCTGGGACTACAGGTATGCGCCACAATGCCTGGCTAATTTTTGTATTTTTAATAGAGACAGGATCTCGCTCTTGCTCAGGCTGGTCTTGAACTCCTGACCTCAAGCGATCCTCCCACCTTGGTCTCCCAGAGAGCTAGGATTACAAGCATGAGCCACCGTGCCTGGCCCTGACCCTCAATTCTTCTGCCTGAGAAATGGGTGTGATAAATAAGAAAACAAAAGAAATAAGTAAACGATGTAGTAAGTTTAAGAAACCATTAGCATGGGCCTGTGTGCAGGTTTACATAGGGAGTAAATGTGTGTACACAGATGCACATTACATGTGTACTTACAGTACACATATATGTTTTATATATACATGTATGTTTGTGTATACATGCATGCATATGTATATGCGTGTATAAATACAGAGAGAGAGAGAAGGATAAAGCAAATGCGCCAGAATGTTAACAAATGGGAAGTCTAGGTTACAGGTATATGACCATTAGGCAGGCAGGGTGGCGCGTGCCTGTAGTCCCAGCTACTGGGGAGGCTGAGGAAGGAGTATCCCTCGAGCCCAGGAGTTTGAGGTTGCAGTGAGCTATGATAGCACCACTGCATGCCAGCCCAGGCAATGGAGCAAGACCCTGTCTCAGAAAAAAATAAAAAAGATGTATGATCGTTCTTTGTATTACTCTTGCAACATTTCATAAGTTTGAACTTACTTCCAAATAAACAGTTTTTTTAAAGTAGGAGGAAACTAAGCCCAGGGAGGCCAAAGCCTTGCCCAAGTGCACAGAGCTGGGATGTGAGCTCAAGTTCACCTGGCTGCAGAGTCCACATCCAGGTCAAGTGACCGTGAAGCTCCCATGCCCCAACCTATAGCAGGGGCTCCAGTGCCTGGCCCTGCTCTGGCTGATGTCCAGGGCCACCCGCCCTGGCCACTTACGGCTGACCACCAAGCTGACAGGGCTTGAGCGCTCGCTGCCCTGGGCGTTCCCCACCTCGCAGAGGTAGAAGCCGGTGTCGGCCCTGGTGGCCGACTGCAGCTGGAGGGTGGGGGAGTGGACATCCTCCAGCAGGACCTGGTTCTTGTACCAGCTGTAGCGGAGATTGCTGGGCGCCTCTTTGGGTGTGCTGCAGACCAGTGTCACCGTCTGGTTCTCCAGGATGGGGCCTGCTGGACTCACCTGGACTTCAGCCACTGCGAAGGCAGCATGGGGCACACTAAGGGGATCCCAGCTAACTCCCAGCCCCAGCCCCCCAGAACCTCCAGGGAACAGTCAGTCAGCCTCAATCTTTGCACACTGCACCACCCTGCCTCTGCAGCAGAGCCTCCTGCATCTCTCTGCCCTGTTCTCCAGGACCCTCCTGACATCCCACCCTGCAGGGAGCTACTGTCATTTGTCTCACACCCCTGCGTCTCAGGAGGCACCAAGCTACGCCAGCCTCTGCCTCTGTCCTGGCCTGGCTCCCTCAGCCAGTGGCCTGGACCCCCTCCCTGCCCTGTGACCACGACCAAGCCTCCCTAGGACTCACTGAGGACGTGGAGGCCGAAGGGGGGTGAGGCTGAAGAACCCACGCGATTCCCAGCTTGGCAGGTGTAGACGCCAGCATCACTCCAGGCTGCCCGGGGCAACTGCAGCACCAGACTGTCGGCTTGGAGTTGCTCCCCATCCTTGAGCCACTTAACGGAACTGACCCTGGGGTAGCTGCTGTTCACCTGGCAGGTGAGTGTGACCAGATCACCTGGAAGGATGTTCCGCCCCGAAGGGCTGAGGAAGATCTCCACGCCCCTGGGGGCATCTGCAAGGCACGATGGGGGTGTCGGGTAAGGCATGTGGGGAGGGCAGGGGTGGCACATTCTCCTCTCCTCCCTTTCAAAGCTCTGCCCTGAGGAAGCGCTCTCAGATAAAACATCAGTCCCATTCGTCCCCCTGTCCAGGACAAGCCCTGTCCGTCCATCCCGTGTCCCACCACTGCCCGTGACACTTTCCTGATCCCCTTCCTCCTCCACGGACAGCCTGATCATGTGACGCTGGGCTTAACGTCCGGTCTGCACTTTTCATTTCTGATGCTGCCTGTTCTGTTTGGGGGTGAGTTCGGACAAGGTCACGGGTACCCCACTGCTGGCTGTAGTGGCCTGTGGTAGCTATTGACAAAGAACCAGCCACCTGATGGGCAGGGGCCACAGGCAGCATCACATTAGCTCTGAGAATAGTCACCCAGTTGTAAGGAAGGGGCCAAAAATACGAAGAAACTGCATTTCTTTATCTTGTTCCCAAGCCTCTCTCTGTGCAAATAGGTTAGTATTAATAAAAGCTGGTATTTCCAAGTATTTACTATGTGCCAGGCACTCTTCTATTAATAACTACCTTACCTGGGTCATCTCCTTTCGTTTTTTTTCTTTTTTTTTTTTTTTGAGACAATCTTGCTCTGTCTCCCAGGCTAGAGTGAGTGCCGTGGCATCATCATGGCTCACAGCAACCTCAGACTCCTGGGCTCAGGTGATCCTTCTACCTCAGCCTCCCAAGTAGCTGGGACTACAGGTGTGCACCACAATGCCTGGCTAATTTTTCTGTTTTTAGGGTCTTGCTCTTTTTCAGGCTGGTCTTGACTCCTGACCTCAAGCAGTCCTCCCACCTTGGCTTCCCAGAATGCTAGGATCACAGGCGTTAGCTACCACGCCCAGCCTATCTCCTTTCATTTTCATCACAATTCTATGAGATAAGAACTATTTATTGTTATCTCCACCATATAGACAAGAAAAAGGGGTCTGGGAGGTAAGTAACTTGCCCAGAGTTTGCTGGTCTCATGGGTAGCAGAGCCAGCAGCCCAATGCCTGTGAAATGTGGTTGTTCTAGAACGGGCTGACCTGTTTTCCTAAGACAGGACGATGCATAACCAATGGGAACCTGGGCTTTCTCCATGCTGACCCTCAACCATGCCTGGGTGATGCCCTGGTCACTGTGATCGTGAGCAGGCTCATGGCAGGAAAGGGGGGAACTCTGCCTCCCCAGCATCCTTCAGAGCTGGGCTGAATCCCAGGGCACTGTTGCTAACCACAAAGCCACGTGTGTGGGAGTTCCTGTTCCCTGATCCTTTGTGTTTCCCTTTCTCTGCCCAGCCTGGCCTAGGGGACGAGCCCCTTTGAAGCCAGCAGGAGGTAGGAGGGAACGAACCATCACACACAGCTCTTAGGGCTCAGCACTCTCTCTCTCTCCACCTGTCCTGCCCGGGAGACCCAAGCGCAGCCCAGCTTTGCTGTCAGGGGCGCGAGCTCTGTTTCTATGGGTAGAGAGGGACTGGTTTCCGTCAGGGAGCCAAATATGTGCTCAGTCATGAGGGTTGGCCCCCTGTAACTCACACTGCACTTGGAGGTGAATCTCGTCCTGAGCCCTGTGGTCGGCCACTGAGAGCTGGCAGCGCAGGGTCCGGCCGTGGTCCTGCCAGGACAGGGCCACGTGGAGGGTTTCCATGTGGATGATGCCGGTGGGCTCAAGGTTCTGGAGACTGGAGGTGACAGAGCGAGTGGCGTCCTGGCCTTGCCACTGCAGGCTGATCTGCTCCGGCTGGCACGCGTAGGGCGTGGAGCAGTTGAAGTCCACCTGTGTGCCCTCAAGAAGCTCTGCCGGGTAGGCAATGGTGGGCGCCCTGGGCTTCTCTGAGGACAAAAGCAGGAGAACTTAGGACTCCCCTTGGCCACACCTGAGACCTCCTGCCCTAGGGGAGGAGAGGCAGCTTTCTACCCCAGCCCCACCTGGGAGAACGCAGGGGCAGCAGGCCCAGTGCTCGGCCGAGGCTGGACCCGAGGCTGATACTGGCTGGGGTTTAGGGCAGGGTCAGGGCTGTGAGCCCGTGGAGCCAGGAGCACTTGGGAGTCCCTTCCAGGCAGCAGCCAGGCCACCCCACTCACTCCTCACCTGTCACCGTGACCGAGGTGCCTTTCGTATCTAACCAGCGGTTGCTCTCACTGATCTCAAAGCGGAAGTTGTAGGAGCCGGAGTCCTCGGGCTGCAGGTCCCTCAGCAGCAGGTTGCACACCTTGCGCTCGGGGTGCCCCAACAGCTGGGCACGGTCGCGGAAGCGCGCCTCCACCAGCTTGGGGTCCCCCGTGTGGACCACCACCTGCCGATTGCCCAAGTAGTCGTAGTACCAGATGGCTGTGATGCCGTCGGGCAGCTGCACGTCGGCAGGGAAGCTGAAGACGCAGGGGATGACCAGGCAAGACCCCTTCACGCCCAGCACTTCCTGGGGGCTGGAGACGCCCCACGAGGCCCGCACTGGTGGAGGCACAGAGCGGGGCAGAGAGGACGGTCATACAGGCCTGGGGCACCACAGAACCCTGGGATATGCCCCAGGGATGGTACCCCAGATGGGTCCCCAAACCCTGCCCTGCCCCCAGCAACCCGCCCCTAGAGCAGCCCTCTCAGTGCCTCGGGATGGTCATTGCCCTGGGGTTGCTCAGAGGCCTGGCAGGGCGGCTGCAAGAGGGACCTTTACCTCCTGCCCAGCTCCCTGCTGCTGCCTCCCTGGGACCTCCCTTGACCTCAGCAGCCAAACCTGTGACCCAGGAAGAGTCCAGTCTGCCCAGGGCTGGACTTACGGAGGCTGGGCCCTGGGAGACAGGCACTAGGCCCGCGAAGCTTACCTGGTGGGGAGACCAAGGCCAGGAGGAGAAGCTGCAGTAGGAAGCCCATAGCAGGGTCTTGAGCTGGTTCTGGTGCCTAAGAGGGTGGTGTGCGCCGGGCTGGCTGGGGGCCTCCTAAGGACACCTCCAGGCACTTCAGCCCCAGTGCGTGAGGGGAGTCCAGGCCTCTGTCCCCACCTGCTATGGCTGACCAATCTAGCAAGAGGGCAGGGCTCCTAAGGTCCTCTGTGGGGCAGCCACCAGCAGGGAGACAGGAGCTCAGGTTCCCGGCTTGGGCTGCGCCCAGGAATGCTCTCACTTGCTAGTGTGCCCCAGAAAGCCCTCTCTGTGTTCTTTGGCCCCACCCCTACTTCTGCTTTCCCAGCCCCTCAAGGATACCACCCCAGGGCAGATGAACAGCTGTTTCTCCCTCCTCCCTCCCTTCCCTGTCCTCTCTCCACCACCCAAGCCAACAGGAACTGGAGCCCAGGGACTTGCTCTAAGGCACCCGGCTAGAATGTTGGTTTCTTACTTGAGACGTGTCTCCCTGCCAGCTGCCTTACCAGCTATAGGCCATAATGGGGCTTAACTGGACTTAGCAAAGTGCTGCCTTTAAGAGTCACTCCCCCTGCTCAGAAACCTTCTGTGGCTCCCCATTGCCCATGAGACGTGAAAGGTTCTCATTTCCTGCCCCCATTCCCTGTTCCCCACAGACCCACTCTGGGGCCAGCCCTGTCTGTCCACAGGCTCCCTAGCTTCCCTGCCCTGTCCCCACCACAAATAATCTCTGCCTACTGAAACATTATTCGGCCTTCGAGGTGCAGCATGAATTTGGTATCCAACTGGAACTTCCCCTTTGAGGTTCCTGCAGCTACCCCAGAGCTATCTCTGTGCTTGCCTTGTCCTTAGCAGCTTGTGAGCGCTCACGTCTCAGGACCTGGGACTTAGGACATGTGCCCCACAGGAGGGCAGAGTCCCCCAGGCACTCACTAAACCCCTTACTGAGTAAGAGAGGGGTGTGGTCTTTGGGAGTTCAGAGTTGGGGCGGGAAGGTGGCAGGGCAAGTCTAGGTCTGACAGGCAGTGTGAGGGCCCTGCAGAACACGTACCCCACAAACATGAATTAAATGTCTACTGCGTAGCTCCCACAAGTAGGCAGGCTTCCCGCCATGGAGTGCAGGCGACTCTAAGGGACACCATAGATCTGAGTCCAAAAGGGAGAGATGCTAGAAACATGTATAATTGAAACTATGTATAACTCTTAGAAGAAAACATAGGTGGAATCTTCATGACCACGGATTAGGCAATGCATTCTTAAGTATGACATCAAAAACATGGGCAATAAAAGAAAAAATAGTTAAGTTGGACTTCATCAAAATTAAAAAGTTTTATGGATCAAAGAACACTATTCAGAAAGTGAAAAACAGACAGTGAACAGAATGGGAGGAAATATTTGCAAATTCTATATCTGATAAGTGATCAATATCCAGAATATATAAAGAATTCTTACAACTCAACAACTAAAAAACAACCCAACTCAAAAAATGGGTAAAAACTTGAGCAGACATTTCTCCAAAGAATATATACAAATGGCCAATAAACACTTGAAAAGATGCCCAGTACCATTAGCCATTAGGGAAATGCAATCAGGTCAGGCACAGTGGCTCACATCTATAATCCCAGCACTGTGGGAGACTGAGGCAGGAGAATTGCTTGAGGCCAAGAGTTCGAGACCAGCCTGGGTGACATAGCAAAAACTTTTTGAAAAAATTAGCCAGGCATGGTTGTGTGCACCTGAACTCCTAGCTACTCAAGAGGCTGAAATAGGAGGATCACTTTGAATCCAGGAGTTTGAGGTTGCAGTGAGCTACAATTGCACCACTACACTCCAGTCTGGGCAATAGAGCAAGACTTTGTCTCTAAAAGAATAAAAAAGAAAACAAGAACAAAAAAAAAGATGCAAATCAAAACCACTAGGAGCTACCACTTCACAGCCAATAAGATGGCTATTAATGAACAAACAAAGTAAAACAGAAAGTAACAAATTTTGGTGAGAATGTGGCAAAATCAGAACCCCTTGTACATTGCTGGTGGCGTGTAAAATGGTGTAGCTGCTGTAGAAGACAGTTTGGCCATTCCTCAAAAAGTCAACACAGATAACCAGATGATCCACCAACTCCACTCCTAGGTGTATACCCAAAAGTATGGAAAACAGGGACTTGGACACCACTAATACACCAATGTTCACGGTAGCATTATTCACAAACAGCCAAAAGGGGGAAACAGGCCAAGTGTCCATTAACGGATAAACGGATAAGCAAAGTGTGGTCTGTACCTACAGTGGAACATCAATCAGCCATAAGAAGGAATGAAATTCTGACACATGTCGTAACATGAGTGATCCTCAAAAACATGCTAAGTGACATCGGCCAGACACAAAGGGGCAAATATTATGTAATTACGCCTACGAGAAATATCTAGAATATGCACATTCATAGGGACAGAAAGTAGAATAGAGGTTACCAGGGGCTGGAGGAAGGAGGAACAGGGAGTTAATGTTTAATGAAAAAGTTCTGGAAATAGACACTGGTGATGGTTACACAACATTGTGGATGTACTTAATGCCACTGGAGTGTACACTTAAAATAAAATGTTAAAATATTAAATTTTATATTATGTATATTTTACCACATGCACACATGTTGCCAACTTTGCAGTCCTCCCTGGCCCTAAATGCTGACTTGGCGAAGTGAAGGGGGAGCCTGGAAGTGGGGACAGGAAGCTCATGACATCTCCCAGCCCCCAGCCCAACTGCCTCCTGGGTTGGGCCCAGCTGCTCTGATGGCTACCAGGGGGCACACCTGGGGAGGGGCCGAGCAGAGACCCAGGGCCTGGACGGGGCCTGAGTTGCCTGTCAGGGTGACCAAGCAGGACTTGGCCAAGTGCAGAAGGCAGGAGGGGTGTCCTGGCAGGCAGCACAGGAGGGGCACGGCCGGGACAGAAAGAACACTGCTCCTCACAGGAGACGGCCCTCTCGCTGTGTTGCTTGAGCGGACAGGTCTGGTCATTTGGAAGCCCAGTGGCTCGTCCCCAGTTCTCTGGGCAGTCCTGGGCCTGCTTCTCTTCCAGGAAGATGTACCCACAGGCTCCACACCAGGTCCTCAGCCGCTGTGGACTGGCCGAGACTGGGCCTCAGGGCCTGGGCACCTTGCCTCGAGGAAAGGCAGCCTGCTGGGCCCATCGGGGGCCGGTATGGCCCCGGGACCCAGAGCCACACAGGGTGTCAGGGCCAGCTCCTCTACAGCCAGGGACAGCAGCAAGATACATCTAGGTTGTCCCCAGCTCCCCTCATTTGGGGTCCTGGAAGGGGCAATGCTAAACCTAAAGGACAAACAGTGGGATTGTGGGCATACTGATCCCAGAATGCAACATATGGAAGGGCTGTTTCTAGAACCACCCCAAATCTCATCATGTAGGTGTCACCTACGCTTAGCCCCGCTCTAAAACCAAAGGGGTCGGCCCCCCCCCCCGGAGGCCAGCTTATTGGCTCAGCCTGTTCCACCCAAAGACCAGCCTCAGTCCAGAGAACTGTCCTGGAAAAAGAAAGAGCAGAGACAACTCCAGAAAGGGAGATCCTTGTCCCTGTTCGAAAGTCTGGTGTTGAGAGGATGGTGCCCCTGGGGTGGGTTGGAGCTGGGAGGCCTAGTGAGCACCCAGCGCCCCCTGGTGGTAGAGGAGTAATTCCAGGGTGTGCAATGGGGGACACAGCTCTGCTGCCCTAAAACAGCTCCTCCCTTGGGCAGTGACTCTATGGACAGCATTGTCCCCTAGACAGGGATTTCCAGAAGTTCATCTTTGTGTCTCCAATCTTGGGTGCTCTGAAGACAGGGTTTTAAATTCCCTCCTCCAAGAATTGGCATGTGTTGCGTCAGGGGGATGGGTTGGGTGGCCTGGGACAGAGTGGGTGCCCATGTCTGCTGCCTGTTTGACACCAAGTGTCCCAGGACATCTGGGGAGGGTGGGCTGGGGCCCCTGACCTCTGATCCCAGAGGCCAAGTCTGGCTGGGGAAGAAAGGGCAGAAGCAGTGTCCCTGTAGGCAGCTATGTCCGGATTCGGTTTCTGTTTCCTGACACCAGGGCTTCTCCCCAACTTCCCCATCAGAGGGCAGGAAGATGGACACAGGCGATACAGCCAGCTGGAGGGTTCTCGCCCATGGATGGGGAGTCAGGGTACAGGCGGGCAATTGCAGGAGAGATTATCTTCAGAACAGTGGAAAGCCCCAAACACAGGCCAGATGTTTAATTCTGAGAGCCACAGCACCCGTAAATAACATCTATTGGCTTTGACAGGGGCAGTGGAAATTCCACATTTCATTCCTTAATCTGGCTTCAAATGCTCCTAGCTGGAGCGCCCACTCCCTGAGCTGTGCTGGACAGCGCTGGGGGTCCCTCACGCAGACGGATGGATGGAGACGTGATGAATGGAGTGGGATTGGGGTCGGACCAAGGGGGAGATTAGGACTGGCCTGGGGTCAGGGTAATGGTCAGGTTGGGATTTGGAAGCAAATTAAGGTTTAGATCAGGGTGGATATTGAGGTTGAGTGATGGACTGGGGTGTGAGGCTGGAGCTGGGAGCAAGGGATGAGGACAAGGTTGAAGTGGGCTGGGGTTGGGTTGGGGTCAGGATGATGGGTCGGTTGGGACAGGGTGAAGATGATGAGTAAGTGGTTGGGGCTGAGCGAGTTAGCCAAGAGGTAGTGAGGTTGGGATAGGGACTGGGGCTGTTAGGACTGGGATTGGGATGCAGGCTGGGAGGATTTGGGGTGGTGGGGGGTTTGGGTTATGAGCACAGCTTTGATTAGTGCCTTGGGCTGGGGTGGTTTGGGGCCAGTACTAGCATCCAGACGCCCCCAGCAAGTCTCAGCCCAGCCCCACTCCCAACGCCATGTGCACCCTCCAGGCCCCGGGATGGGAGTACCTGCTCCACAGCAGGGAGTGGCCTGTGGACCTGCGGAGAGCAGAGCAGGAAGAAAGTCCAGGAGCTCTCTGCGCAGCTGGCTCCCGGGGATCCGCCGGCCCAAGAAAGGAGGATCCAATCTCGCGGGCTGTTTCCTCTTCTCCCAAAGCCTCAGCGCTACTGTCCAGTCCGGAGGCTGGTCAGAGAGGCAGCTGCAGGCCTTGTGCAACACCAAGACAGGAAGGACCCAGGCAAGGGAAGGTCCCTGGCAAGGCCCGCGACTTAGGGACTTGAGAAAGCAAAAGTGGAATCCGGAGCCACACTGGAGTGACCCCAGGTACAGTGAGAAATGGGAAGTCCTGTTCACCAGCTGCATCCACACCCCTCTTTTCCTGCACCTCTTAGCCTTTTGAGGGGGGCAGAAGGGAAATTTCTGCCCATAGTCCCACCCTGACAACCGGGAGGGAAGCGACCCCAGCCTGGATTGGGGGTGCATTACAGGAACCCAGACCAAGACATTTACTCTCCAGGCCCTTTGGGGGCCTCCCTGTACATCTGGGTACTCTAAGAACCTCCCAAGAAGCAGGCCCTAGTTGTGGGGGACACGGGGGCCCCAACACCCAGGACGATCCACAGGCCGATTCCTCTCCCCTCCCTCGCTGTGCTATACCTTCACCCCCAGCTCGAGACAGAACAGGAAAGATCCCACCGCAGCTGAGTTACTGTTGCAGCCCTGGAGCCCGTATCACCGAGGGCCTGCTAAGTACCAGGTACTCGACATACGGGGCAGACACCAGACACAGGTGCCACACATTTTTTATTTCTCAGCCCAGATTTAATTCAACTCAGGCCCTGTCTGCCTGTATTGGTGGGGAGCCCGGCCACAGTAGGTCAGGCCCCCGCACCCTGGGAGCAAGCCCACGTGTACAGAGCTAAAAGGATGTGAAACCCTAAATCGGGGTGGATCCAGATTCCCAGGCCAGGGCGGCCCAAAGCAAATGTCTGGTGACATTCTACCCCCATATCCACAGGCCACAGAAAGGCTAGATCTCTCACTCTGTTCCTCTTGTAACCTCTGCATCCACTCCTAAGCTGGGGTCGTTTCCACTTTTGACCAAAGCGCAAAGGGTTCATCCGATTGGCCTGCAGGATTGTGACACATTGGTACCAATCCTCAGTCCCCTTGGACTGTACACCTCTAGCTCTCGGCTTCATGGCAGGAAAGTATATGCCCCATGCCTTGACTTTCTGGCCAATGGATGTGAACAGACATGATGTAAGCAAAGTCTTGAAGTGTACTTATGTGGCTGGCCGTCCCTCTTGCATTTCTGCCACGGCCGTGCAAAGAGCATGCTCCAGCCAACCCTCTGGGCCAAAGAGGATGAGACACACGTGGAACTGACCTGAATCAGACCCCTGGCCTGGAACAAAGCCTAGCTGAGCCCAGCCCAAGTTGGCCAGACCTGAGCCAACCTGTGGATGTTTGAGTGTATTGCTGGCTGCCACTGAGAATTTTGTGGTTGCTTGGTAACTACATTAGCAAACTGATACAAAGCCTAAGTCCCAGAACAATACACACAGAACTTGCTTGTCTTCCCTTAGGTTAAGGAGAACAAAGACCTGTCTCCAGGCCAAGTTCCCTGATTTGTCAGGGAACATTACTTTTCTTTTCTTTCTTGCTTTTCTTTCTTTCTTTCTTTCTTTTCTTTCTTTTTTAGAGATGAGGTCTTGCTCTTGCTCAGGCTGGTCTCAAACTCCTGAGCTCAAGCGATCCTCCCACCTTGGCCTCCCAGAGTGCTAGGATTACAGTTGTGAGCCACCACCCCCCACCCAGGGAACATTACTTTTCATCATTTCTTTGAACCTAAATAAATAGCCTAAATAAATAAATAAAAATTACTAGATAATTTCTCAATAAGTCACACTGCTATTTAATAGGTCACACACACTCTGTGATGTGAATTATACTCATTCCAGATGGGAGAATCAAAGCATGAGGAGGCTAAGAGAATTTTCCCAAGGCAAAATTTTTTATTGCAAAAAAATAGGTATTAATAAGTTTGGCTATGAGTACAGACAATCCCAATAACAGGATTTTGTTTAGAAGTGTATCTCCCTCTCTCACAAGTAAGTGTTGGCATCAAAGGCTGATATGGTGACTCCACAATCATCTTACTTTCTTGTTTGTCCATCTTCAATGGGCTGCCTCCATGCATGGTCCAGGATGGCTGCTCAAGCTCCAGCCCTTTTATCTGCCTTCCAGAAAGCAGGATGGAAGGAGGACAAAGCAGGTCATGCTCCCTACTTTAAGATAATTCCTTAAATTGTATACTTCATTTCTGCTTCTATCTGGCTAGCCAGAAGTTAGTCACACAGTCTTATGTCTTTATGCTAATAGATGATATACCCAGGTAAATTCTGGGGGCCCATTACTAAGAAGTGGGGAGAGGCCAGACGCGGTGGCTCTCGCCTGTAATCCTAGCACTCTGGGAAGCCGAAGTGGCAGGCTCTCTTGAGCTCAGGAGTTCAAGACCAGCCTGAGCAAGAGCAAGACCCCAACTCTACTAAAAATAGAAAAAAATTAGCCGGGCATGGTGGTGCACGCCTGTAGTCCCAGCTACTCAGGAGGCTGAGGCAGGAGGATTGCTTGAGCCCAGGAGTTTGAAGTTGCTGTGAGCTAGGCTGACGCCATGGCACTCTAGCCCGGGCAACAAAGCAAGATTCTGTCTCGGAAAAAAAAAAAAAAAGAAGAAGAAGAACTGGGAAGAGATGACGCCCGGCCCTCATGTGGAGCAAGCAGGACCCTAATTCAGTCATTCAGATTCCAGCCCTAGTCTCTGCCCACATCCTTGACGGTATCTCTGCAGAGCCTCCTCTCTCCCCCAGAGGGCGCCAGAGCCCTCTGCTTCCACAGCTTCAGCTCCAGTTGCTGCATCTGATGTGTGGACGCTCAGCCCATGGTGGCCCAAGGGAGATCTTTGAGACAGATGCTGTAGTCAGCTTTGGGGCAGGTGGAAGTAGTGCAGATCAGTGGTTAAGAGCCTGGGACCTGCATAGAGCTGGGTTCAAATCCAGACCTACCATTCACCTGCTGTGTGATCGCAGGGAAGTCACTCAACTACTCTGAACCTGAAGCCCTCTGGAAAGCTTATGAGAAGAGCTTCCCGTGCCTGGGATGTCAGAAGAGCTCTGTGAATGTTGGCTCTGCTGTTGCTTCTCTTAAGTCGAGTGGCTGAAGACTGTACCCCCTCCTTCCCCCATCCAAAGTGACCTCCACTCTCATGGCCACACCCTGGACCTCACTCATTCAGTCACCTCACATGGCCTGTCTTCTGTCCCTCTGGCTCTCCGCTCCTGCTCATGCATCTTGTACTCACCCACTCCCGTCCCTAAGTGTCTGAAGGCTCCGGGGTTCTCAGGCAGACAGAAGGGCCACCCTCCTCCCCAACACAGCCACAAATCTAGGTGGGACGACCCACTGAGGGACTGGCTCTGAGGCCAGAGGCTCCCAGAGAATATCGACAAGCCCAAGGAGGCCTGTTACAAGGAAAGAAAAATGCCCAAGGACAGGTCCTCCCTCTTTCCTTCCCGTGCAGGGTCTGGGCATCCAGTGTGAACATTTGCAGGCCCCAAGAGACACCATCTGTGCAGAGCTGGGTGAGCTAGAATATTTAGACCACCACACCAACTTCCAGTTCAAGATAGTGGACGTCTCCACCATCCCTGGCCCATCCAGTGCCACTGAGAGCACAGTAAGGAAAGGAAACAGGAAATAAGTCCACAGAAGGGCGGGGGCAGGATGGCTGGGGGGTTGGGGCATCAGCCGCACAGGGATTTGGGTTTGCTTCTAGAATAGGGAAAGGGGATGGATCACACTGAGGGACAAATGGGCACAAAGGAAACCAAAGTGCACCCAAGAGAGCTCCCCAGAGGCCGAGGCAGGAGTGAACTCTGGGGAGTCAACACACCCCAGAGGGCTGGCAGGTAGCATATGCGCCTCTCCACTCCACACTCCAGGGCAGAGGAGACAGTGACGTGGATGCCAATATCAAGCAATTCTGCCTTTTGTTCATAAAGATGAATTGGTCACCAGGAATTACCAGACAGTTGAAGAAAACCAACAAAAAGAGAAAGATTAAAGTCAGGCGTGGTGGCTCACACCTGTAATCCTAGCACTCTGGGTGGCCGAGGTGGGAGGATTGCTTGAGCTCAGGAGTTCCAGACCAGCCTGAGCAAGAGCGAGACCCTGTCTCTACTAAAAATAGAAAAGTTAGCCGGGCATTGTGGAACATGCCTGTAGTCCCAGCTATTCGGGAGGCTGAGGCAGGAGGATCGCTTGAGCTCAGGAGTTTGAGGTTGCAGTGAGCTGTGATGTCACCCCTGCACTCTATCCAGGATGACAGAGCGAGACTCTGTCTCAAGAAAAAAAAAAAAGAGAGAGAAGGATTAAGAAACAAATAGCAATAGGTACTGAGTGGTTACTGTGGGCCAGACAGTGTTCTGAGAAGTTTATACTTATTAACTCACTTAACAACCCTCCAAGCTAAGTGCTATTGTTATCTCCTCTTACAGGAAACTGAGTCACAGAAAGGTAAAGTAACTTGACTGAGGGTCCCATAGCTGGTAAAGGACAGAGAGATGAAATTTGAATCCAGGCAGCCCATTGCCTGAGTTGAGCTCTGTGCTACTCAGCTACACTTCCTCTTTGATAAACTAAACAAAACGTGAACAAACTGATCCCAGAGGAAATAGATAATTCAAAGAACAGAAGAGACCTTACCCAAAGAAAGGTTCTAATGCTATTATATTCATAAAACAAAAAGAGGCAGTTATGAAAAGAAAGCAAAGAATAATTCTTGGAAATTTAAAATAGAATTGCTGAATAAAAAGAAATTCAATGGAAAGGAATGTGAACACCTATGGGTTTCCAAAATTAATTCATTCTTCTTTTGTTGGTGTTGTTCATTGTTTTGTTTGTTTGTTTGTGTTTTGTTTTGTTTTTTTTTTGAGACAGAGTCTCACTTTGTTGCCCTGGCTACAGTGAGTGTCTTGGCATCAGCCTAGCTCACAGCAACCTCAGACTCCTGGGCTCAACTGATCCTTCTTCCTCAGCCTCCCGAGTAG